>JAVXUP010002926.1:0-97243 GCA_033070095.1 Escallonia herrerae | reverse complement strand
AACCATGTCTAACAATGTTCTATTCCTTCTTTCCGCAACACCATTTTGTTGTGGAGTATTAGGAATAGTAAGTTGCCTACGTATCCCCTTTTCCTCACAAAACTTTTTGAAGTGATCTGACAAATATTCGCGTCCCCGGTCAGTGCGAAGAGTTTTTAAATTCTTCTCTTTCTGATTCTCAACCTCTGCTACAAAGCGTTTGAAACAATCCAAAGCTTCATAGCGGTGAGATATCAGATACACATAACCATATCGCGTATAATCGTCTATCAGTGTAAGGAAATAAGAGGCGCCATGGCGTGCCTTTACACTCATAGGTCCACATATATCAGAGTGAACTAGCTCAAGTGGTTGAGTTGCTCTCACAGCCTTTCCAAAAGGCTTCCTGCATGCTTTACCGGCCAAACAAGCCTCACAAGTTTGTAGATTGACTTTTGCGAGTGGGCCTAAAAGGCCTTCTCTAGCCAAACGAGTCATTCTATCTTGGCCTATGTGGCCCAGTCTTGCATGCCAGGTGGTAGAATCATTCACAATATTATCATTCACCACATAAGAATAAGAAGACTGAGAATCAATTAAATCCAATTGAAAAAGACTATCCATGCGAAAACCATGTCCGAACAAAACATCATCCAAAAAAATGTCCAACTTATTACCCCTAAAAATAAAGGAAAAACCACTGTCTAATAAAGCAGTAACTGAAAGTAGATTAAGCCGAACTGTGGGTGCATATCGCACATCCTCTAGAATCAATGTGCGCCTAGTGCGCAACTTGAGCTGGTAAGAACCAACCCCTAGCACCTCTTCGGAGCTATTGTTTCCCATGAAGATATGTTTGCTTCCCGCTGGAATCCGGTGATAATCTACGAACCCCTCTCGATCACGTGCTACATGTTTTGTTGCACCTGTATCCACAAACCACACAGGTTGGGAATGAGCAACCATCACATGTGAGGAAACATATAACTGAGAGAGAGATTCTGAAAGTACCTTCTTCGGCTCAGTGCAATCACGAGCGAAGTGTCCTTTCTGTTGACAGTTGAAGCATTTAACTTTAGACAGATCCTTTTTCCCACCACGTTTTCCTCTCTTGCGTTTCTTCATTTTTCCTTCCTTTGGCGCAGAAGTGCTAGCCTCGCCTTTCTTACCTTTCTTACTTTGTCTTTCGCGCTTGCCATTTGCATTGCGCGATCCCCCTTGGGCGACATAAGCAAGGGTCTTGTCAGCATCTCGAGTCTCGTCCTCAAGGATGACATGCTGTGAAACATCAGAAAAGTTCTTGATGTTTTCACTGTGGGTCAATATCTGTTTCATATTGGCCCATGAGGCAGGAAGGGACCTTATGACAGCTCTGACTTGCTGCTCATCTGTGAGCGCATGGCCAGCATCCCTCAGCTTACCAATCATATTGGACATCATCCTTAGATGTTCACTCATGGTATGTTTAGGGTCTTTTGTGTACTCCTCAAACTTAATCACAAGGCTACGAAGCCGCGTAGTTGAGGTTCCACCAAAAGAGAACTTGAGCTGATCCCATAAAGCTTTGCAAGTTGGAAGTTCATCATACTGCCCAATTAGATCATTTTGCAAGCTGCTCAACAAGGTGTAGCGCGCACTACGATCTTTCTGATTCCATTTCTGGTAGGCAGTGTGGTCTCTTAGGGGTTGCGCCTCAGTTGGCGCGACCATCTCCTTGGTCAAGTGCTCCTCGAGCTCTTGTTCGTTCAGCATGAATTTCATCTTTTTGTGCCAAACGTCATAATTATCTCCGTTAAGTTTCTCACCCTTAACGAGATCAGCTATGACATTTTTGGTGGCCATTATATTCACTACATTAGATTGCGCAAGGAAAAGACATTAATTATACATCCTTCTATTTATTTCAAAAAATTCAAATGAAAAACATAATCCTTCCTCACATCATGAAATCGAAAATATGCTAAGCTCGTAATCATCTCCCATGTATGTGAGTTGGGAAAAATATTTTTCAAGTAATTTTTTGCAATAAATTTCATCATCATATAAGCCACAATATAATAAATCATCCACATGATAATTTAGAACAATATAAAATTGCACCATGCAATTAAGTGTGCAAGGACTCCATTGAGCCCTATTGGCATTCTAATAACTTATGCTAAGAAAATTCTGGCTTGAATAATGTGCGTGCGAAATTACATCCCCGTACAAGGCTTTCTGAAAAATACAGGGAAATAATAGAATACAACATCTTTGAGAATCCTACTACAAACTACTCCAATAAAACAAATGGAGATGCCGCACAACACATTATTCTCAAAAGAATTTTCTTAAAACAAGAGTAAACACATTAAACATAAGTTTCTTTAGAATGCCAATCTAATATCCATCCATTTAACCTAAAACTAGCATGCTCAAATAACAAGTTAAAGGGTAATAAAATGGATGAATAGGCCACATTCTCCTTCCAAGGAAAACGGGCGTGAAGGCCTTGAAAAAATTGGTTTAAAAAGTGTGGGCTTACCAAAAACCCAACAAATATACCTCATCAAAAGCATATTTAAACCATAACACAAATCAAGGCAAGTAAATTAAACATAATTTATCTATGTCATATAACTCTCCAAAATATTTATTTCTGCTCACGAAGTGCAAAAAATAATATTTACGCATTATTCGTATTTTTGAGAACCACAAAAGTACCACAAAAATACTCACAAATAACCAAAAAACGAGAGATAAATTCTTAAAAGATGACAAACAGTAAATTTATCCTAATATACCCTCTGGAATTAAAGAAAAAATCTGTGTGTATCAAAAATAAATTTTAAAGCTAATTTTTTATAGAAAAATCGTTTAAAAATTAAACAGAACACCACAGAGGGTATAAAGGTAAATTTAACACCATAGAAAAAATTTCTGGGCCAATCTGGAGCTCCACTCGCCGGCGGTGACAAACACCGGCCAAAAAATAGCTGCACGCGCCTCCACGCGCCACCGTGCAAGTGGGACAGCGCAGCAGGTTCTTGGAGCAGGCGCGTGTTAGGCACGTGCGCGTGGAGCGCGTGGGCTCGTGGACGCTGCCTTGCTGGCGCGTGAGAGCGCGTGGGCGCGTTGCGCAGCTCCTTCCCACGTGGCGCTCGTGAGTGCAGCACCCTCGGCTGGCTTGGCGCGTGGCCCACGTCTGCGGCTCGGCTTGAGCGCATGGCGCGCGTGGATCACTGTTCATCTTCTTCGTTGAAAAAACCCTAATTTTTAGCAGCCGCCATGCCGCGATGCCAACTTTCGAAGGCCATATCTCTCTCGTTTTTAAGCCAAATAATGCGTACGATATATCGTTGGAAAGCTTATGCGACATAGATTAATTATGTACCAACTGATCATGATGAAAACTGAATATCATGCTCCGAATTTGAGTCCCAAAACTCGAAAAAACTACAGTTTTCTTGAAAAATAAAATCGTGATTTCTCACAAACCATGCATCCAAAAATCATGAAATTTTACGGAGTTCATCCTCAACCATAGGAGAACAAAAACATATAATTATTTTTCAGAAAAACATGCTCAAAAAATTTCGAATTTTAATAATGGGTCTCATTCATGTATCCGGAAAATCGTAACATGCACATAATTTAATCTAGCATGTTAAAGGCGAATCAACAAGTAATCATGTTCTGATACCAATGTTGAACCTATTTGAATGCGCTTACCACGTAACGTAATGGGTTCGAAAACATACCGTACGAAGTCTCCGACAATTCCGACGTAAGATCCTTGTTGTTACGAGCCTCCAACACACTTGATCTTTTTGCAGGTACGAAAACGGCTACTAGAGTCGAATTCTTCGTCCACGAACCAAATCCTAGAGTTTGGTGATTGCTCTAGAGAGAGTGCTATAGAGAGAGGGATTATTGCTATGACTTCTGATTTATTGGGATATCTCTAGCCTTTATATAGAGATACAATTAGAGACTGACTTTACCTCAGACTCTTAGGAGATAAAGATGTATTTACCTCAAACACTTAGGAGATAAATATTGTATTTATCTCAAACACTTAGGAGATAAATATCTTCTAATTAACTGTAATCATGCAGACTAACAAATACACATTATCGGTTAGTGGGCGGATAATGGGTCCATTGACCCAATTTATTAACATATAGCTATGAGATTCTCTTGATGGAAGTATTCACAAGAAAGAAGCCGACACATGAACAATTAACTGAAGGAATGACCCTCACCCATTGGGTATCTAAGTCGTTTCCTGGTGGCGTACTGGATATCGTTGACATCAATTTACTGAAGAAAGAGAAAGAAGACTTGAGCCTCAAAGAGCAATGTTTTTCATCAATCATGAAGTTAGCTCTTGAATGCACAAGACAGACATCTGAGAAGAGGATAGACATGGAAAATGTTGTTTCCAGGCTCCACAAGATAAAAGCCAAAATTCATGAAGATGCGAGATATGCTGAAACCAAAGCCTTACTTCTATAGTTGAAAGTATATTTTCCTGTAAGTAGCATCTTGAATCAGCAGGTATTTATAGGGACAAACTGCTTTTTTCAACTTAAGATTCCTTAGAGAACTACTAATTGCAAATCCAAATATAGCTGCTACGAATGTCTCAGAGAAGAAGTTGGTCTCCAAAACTAGGAAGAGAAATTTTTCCTATTTCTGTCCAGGCGATGAATATCTCTGTTGAAACGATTACAACATTCATCGTGCTACCACGTAACACGTAATGGGTTCGAAAACATACCGTACGAAGTCTCCGAAAATTCCGACGTAGGATCCTTGTTGTTACGAGCCTCCAACACGCTTGATCTTTTTCGCAGGTACGAAAACGGCTACTAGAGTCGAGTTCTTCGTCCACGAACCAAATCCTAGAGCTTGGTGATTGCTCTAGAGAGAGTGCTATAGAGAGAGGGATTATTGCTATGACTTCCTTTTTTTATTGGGATATCTCTAGCCTTTATATAGAGATACAATTAGAGACTGGCTTTACCTCCAACTCTTAGGAGATAAAGATGTATTTACCTCAAACACTTAGGAGATAAATATCCTCTAATTAACTGTAATTATCCAGACTAACAAATACACATTATCTGTTAGTGGGCGGATAATGGGTCCATTGACCCAATTTATTAACAGCTCCCACTCGCCCACACACAGGGCAAATAAATCGTAGTCCCTCTTTATCTCTCGTCCACTCATCTCCTCATACAGGAAATGGAACGTGCGACCTACGAGAAAGGATGTCCAGTTGAGGAGTATTGTATTAAGTTATCACCAAACTAACACAATACATCACTCCAATAAATCTCGTATGTACCCCAGATAGTTCAACTACACCAGATTAAACACTCTCAAATCCCTCATAATGAGCAGTGTTAAACCTCTCATATGTTATGTATTCATGACTCATATCGAAACGAAAATCGACAAAGTCGCCCGGGCTATGAATCACACAACATGATGTAATATTGAACTTTCTTCCCAAAGCCCTCATGTCATTCCAATTAGACCCAACCGCTTTCCTAGACATGCCCCGCGAGACCGCATCATCCATGATCCAAGGGTACATGCTAAAGTAGCGACATTGAGTATCCTCTTCATGACATAGTCTAAGGTGAAAAGGGTACCATATATGATCAAAAATTTTGATCCAAGTGGCTCACACAGTGACGAAGCAGGGATTCATTCGTCACTCCCACTGTCGGTCTGCATTTAGCACATGCAGTATGATTTGCATGCTATGGCGTAACCCTCAAGGGCGTGTCACATAAATGTATAATAAATACGCCATACGAATCTAAGTCTAGTCGCTGTACAAGCGCCTAACCTGAGTTTTTCAGCCCAGTCACTCTCATAGTGCCTGCCTGAAATCTCACATTCGGCTGTAAACAGGCTACATAGAGTTGTGGAGATACTCTATGATCGACCTACATTTATTAGGTCTCATCTTAGCTCCAACTAAGGCGACATGTTTGCTTTATAAGCTGTATCATCTTATTCGCCCACTTGGCGCTTAAGACAATTATGTCTCATCTTGCTCGCTATCTTAGCGCCAAGGTGAATTACCCGTGTGAGTGGGTCAATTCGAGCCTGGTGACACTCTCAACAAGGATGTATATGTAATCACAAAGATTATCCATTCATTCCAAAATAAACTCAAATCAAGGAATGAAAATTTAATATAATAAATGTCAAGCACATAAGATGCCATAAACATGTCAAAACCTACGGAGTCCCATACTCCTAATGTGAGAAAGGAAAACATCTCTAGCAATGGGCTTGGTCAAAGGATCAGCCACCATTCTGCCAGTAGGTATATGTTTCATGGACACCTCTCCTTGCGCAACTAAAGTTCTAATGAAGTGATAACGAAGGCCTATGTGTTTGGCCTTCCCATGATATTTGGGGTCCTTTACAAAATCTAGGGCAGCTGTATTGTCACAGTGAACAGTGACAGCCTCATCTGCATGAGCTGTAACCCCTAAAGACTGTAAGAATGACCTCAACCAAACAGCTTCCTGGACTGCTGCTGAACAAGCAACATACTCCGACTCCATCGTGGATAGGGCGATGCAAGTCTGTTTCTTGCTGCACCAAGAGATAGCTCCACCTCCTAGTATGAATGCATAACCTGAAGTGGATCTGCGCTCATCTCTATCACCGCCCCAATCAGCATCGCTGTATCCTCTCAGTCTCAAGTCTCCACCATGATAACACAGGACGAGATCAGCGGTTCCACGCAAGTATCGAAGGATCCTCTTCACCGCATTCCAATGAGCGGGTCCAGGATTACTCTGATAACGACTCACCATTCCAACGGCATAGCAGATGTCTGGACGCGTACACAGCATAGCGTACATCAGACTTCCTACTGCAGCCGCGTAAGGCACTTTGGACATCCGATTCTTTTCCTCATCATTCTTTGGGCATTGGTCTGTGGTCAAAGTACACGCCTTGTCCATTGGAGTGTCTATGGGTTTTGAGTTATGCATACGAAATCGTTCAATGACTTTCTTGATGTATGTCTCTTGAGACAAACCGAGAAGTCTCTTTGGACGATCACGTATGATTTTAACCCCGAGCACATAATTAGCTTCTCCCATGTCCTTCATCTCAAAAGTTGAGGACAACCACTGCTTAGTGGCGACAATGGAACTCATGTCATTTCCAGCTAAAAGAATGTCATCCACATACAAAGAAAGGATTAGAATATTTTTCTTGGATCGTTTTACGTAAACGCAATGGTCTTGTTCAATCATTTCAAAACCTATAGAGGTAATGGCATGATGAAACCTAAAGTACCACTGCCTAGACGATTGTTTGAGACCATATATAGAACGTTTGAGACGGCAAACTTTGCGCTCATGTCCTTTGACTTCAAAACCCTCGGGTTGAGCCATATAAATCTCTTCGTCTAGTTCTCCATTGAGAAACGCAGTCTTAACATCCATATGAAAAAGTTCTAAATCCTGCTGGGCGACAATAGCTAGGATCAGGCGAATTGAAGCAAATCTCACCACTGGGGAGAAAGTATCTTCATAGTCCACACCCCGCAGTTGGGTATAGCCTTTCGCCACAAGACGTGCCTTATACTTGTCGATTAACCCATCTACCTTGCGTTTGACTTTAAAAACCCACTTGTTTCCAATAGTCTTGCGCCCTGGCGGAAGGTCAATCAACTCCCAGACTCGATTCTTTTCCATTGAGCTTAACTCATCCTTCATTGCAGCCATCCACTCATTTCTAGCAGATGAAGATAAGGCTTCTTCCACAGAAGTAGGCTCGTCCTCATCATTTGGAGTGCACATAAGAATTTCACCGTCAATCTCAAAACGACGACGTGGAACTCTTCCTCGTGCACCTCTGCGCAGTTGAGAATCTTGTTGACCTGATGGTCCTTGTGGTGTGCTCCCACTGTCTGGGATACTCCCACTAGGTTGAAGGTCACTTACACTATCTTCAGCGACAACCGGATGAGGAACTAATTCCCCACCTTCGCTTGAAGATGGTAAAGTGGGTTCAACCTCCTCTAACTCATAGAGGTCAAGATTCTTACTCGCATCTCCAATGCTAGGAAAATCACTCTCTATGAAATCGACATCACGAGACTCTATTTCAGTCCTTCCACCATTTGGATGTTCACCATACATTACATAACCTTTAGAGTTTTCAGAATACCTTAGAAAGATACTCTTCTTTGCTCTAGGCCCTAGTTTCCCATACTTATGAGAAGTACTGTGAACATAACCTGCTGAGCCCCATGGGCGCAAGTTATCCAAATTTGGCTTTTGGTCATTCCAAAGCTCATAAGGGGTGGATTTGACTGACTGTGAAGGCACACGATTAAGTATATAGGCTGCAGTCAAAAGGGCATCCCCCCAAAAAGATATAGGAAGGTTTGCTTGCGCCATCATAGACCTAACCATGTCTAACAATGTTCTATTCCTTCTTTCCGCAACACCATTTTGTTGTGGAGTATTAGGAATAGTAAGTTGCCTGCGTATCCCCTTTTCCTCACAAAACTTCTTGAAGTGATCTGACAAATATTCGCGTCCTCGGTCAGTGCGAAGAGTTTTTAAATTCTTCTCTTTCTGATTCTCAACCTCAGCTACAAAGCGTTTGAAACAGTCCAAAGCTTCGTAGCGGTGAGATATCAGATACACATAACCATATCGCGTATAATCGTCTATCAGTGTAAGGAAATAAGAGGCGCCATGGCGTGCCTTTACACTCATAGGTCCGCATATATCAGAGTGAACTAGCTCAAGTGGTTGAGTTGCTCTCACAGCCTTTCCAAAAGGCTTCCTGCATGCTTTACCAGCCAAACAAGCCTCACAAGTTTGTAGATTGACTTTTGCGAGTGGGCCTAAAAGGCCTTCTCTAGCCAAACGAGTCATTCTATCTTGGCCTATGTGGCCCAGTCTTGCATGCCAGGTGGTAGAATCATTCACAATATTATCATTCACCACATAAGAATAAGAAGACTGAGAATCAATTAAATCCAATTGAAAAAGACTATCCATGCGAAAACCATGTCCGAACAAAACATCATCCAAAAAAATGTCCAACTTATTACCCCTAAAAATAAAGGAAAAACCACTGTCTAATAAAGCAGTAACTGAAAGTAGATTAAGCCGAACTGTGGGTGCATATCGCACATCCTCTAGAATCAATGTGCGCCCAGTGCGCAACTTGAGCTGGTAAGAACCAACCCCTAGCACCTCTTCGGAACTATTGTTTCCCATGAAGATATGTTTGCTACCCGCTGGAATCCGGTGATAATCTACGAACCCCTCTCGATCACGTGCTACATGTTTTGTTGCACCTGTATCCACAAACCACACAGGTTGGGAATGAGCAACCATCACATGTGAGGAAACATATAACTGAGAGAGAGATTCTGAAAGTACCTTCTTCGGCTCAGTGCAATCACGAGCGAAGTGTCCTTTCTGTTGACAGTTGAAGCATTTAACTTTAGACAGATCCTTTTTCCCACCACGTTTTCCTCTCTTGCGTTTCTTCATTTTTCCTTCCTTTGGCGCAGAAGTGCTAGCCTCGCCTTTCTTACCTTTCTTACTTTGTCTTTCGCGCTTGCCATTTGCATTGCGCGATCCCCCTTGGGCGACATAAGCAAGGGTCTTGTCAGTATCTCGAGTCTCGTCCTCAAGGATGACATGCTGTGAAACATCAGAAAAGTTCTTGATGTTTTCACTGTGGGTCAATATCTGTTTCATATTGGCCCACGAGGCAGGAAGGGACCTTATGACAGCTCTGACTTGCTGCTCATCTGTGAGCGCATGGCCAGCATCCCTTAGCTTACCAATCATATTGGACATCATCCTTAGATGTTCACTCATGGTATGTTTAGGGTCTTTTGTGTACTCCTCAAACTTAATCACAAGGCTACGAAGCCGCGTAGTTGAGGTTCCACCAAAAGAAAACTTGAGCTGATCCCATAAAGCTTTGCAAGTTGGAAGTTCATCATACTGCCCAATTAGATCATTTTGCAAGCTGCTCAACAAGGTGTAGCGCGCACTACGATCTTTCTGATTCCATTTCTGGTAGGCAGTGTGGTCTCTTAGGGGTTGCGCCTCAGTTGGCGCGACCATCTCCTTGGTCAAGTGCTCCTCGAGCTCTTGTTCGTTCAGCATGAATTTCATCTTTTTGTGCCAAACGTCATAATTATCTCCGTTAAGTTTCTCACCCTTAACGAGATCAGCTATGACATTTTTGGTGGCCATTATTTTCACTACATTAGATTGCGCAAGGAAAAGACATTAATTATACATCCTTATTTTTTATTTCAAAAAATTCAAATGAAAAACATAATCCTTCCTCACATCATGAAATCGAAAATCTGCTAAGCTCGTAATCATCTCCCATGTATGTGAGTTGGGAAAAATATTTTTCAAGTAATTTTTCGCAATAAATTTCATCATCATATAAGCCACAATATAATAAATCATCCACATGATAATTTAGAACAATATAAAATTGCACCATGCAATTAAATTTGCAAGGACTCCATTGAGCCCTATTGGCATTCTAATAACTTATGCTAAGAAAATTCTGGTTTGAATAATGTGCGTGCGAAATTACATCCCCGTACAAGGCTTTCTCGAAATATACAGGGAAATAGCAGAATACAACATCTTTGAGAATCCTACTACAAACTACTCCAATAAAACAAATGGAGATGCCGCACAGCACATTATTCTCAAAAGAATTTTCTTAAAACAAGAGTAAACACATTAAACATAAGTTTCTTTAGAATGCCAATCTAATATCCATCCATTTAACCTAAAACTAGCATACTCAAATAAGAAGTTACAGGGTAATAAAATGGATGAATAGGCCACATTCTCCTCCCAAGGAAAACGGGCGACAAGGGCCTTGAAAATATAAATGGTTTAAAAGTGTGGATTTACCAAAAACCCAACAAATATACCTCAAAAGTATATTTAAACCATAACACAAATCAAGGCAAGCATGTAACAAATTAGACATAATTTATCTATGTCATATAACTCTCCAAAAATATTTATTGCTACTCACGAAGTGCAAAAAATAATATTTACGCATTATTCGTATTTTTGGGAACCACAAAAGTACCACAAAAATACTCACAAATGACCAAAAACTGAGAGATAAATCCTAAAAAATTGACAAACAGTAAATTTATCCTTAATATGCCCTCTGAAATTAAAAAAAATTCTGTGTGTATAAAACAAAATTTTAAAGTTAATTTTTCATAGAAAAAATCGTTTAAAAATTAAACAGAACACACACAGAGGGTATAAAGGTAATTCAGCACCACTGAAAATTTTCAGAAGGCATGACAAGGCTCCACTCGCCGGCGGTGACGATCACCGGCCAAAAACCATCCTGCACGCGCCTCCACGCGCCGCCGTGCGCGTGGGACAGCGCAGCTATTCGTGGAGCAGGCGCGTGGCAGGCACGCGCGCGTGGAGCCCGTGGGCTCGTGGACGCAGCCTTGCTGGCGCGTGAGAGCGCGTGGGCGCGTTTCGCGCCTGGGCTCAGCCACGCTGGCGCGTGGATGAGCGTGACGGCTCGTTTCGGCACGACTTTGCGCGTGTGGCGCGTGTACGGCTCGGCTTGAGCGCGTGGCGCGCGTGGGTTTACTGTTCATCATCTTCGTAGGAAAACCCTAATTTTTTTAGCGCCGCCATGTCGCGATGCCAACTTCGGGATGCCATATCTCTCTCGTTTTTAAGCCAAATAATGCGTACGATATATCGTTGGAAAGCTTATACAACATAGATTAATTATGTACCAACCGATCATGATAAAAACAGAATATCATACTCCGAATTTGAGTCCCAAAACTCGAAAAAATCACAGTTTTCTTGAAAAATAAAATCGTGATTTCTCACAAATCATGCATCCAAAAATCACGAAATTTTATGGAGTTCATCCTCAACCATAGGAGAACAAAACCATCTAATTATTTTTCAGAAGAACATGCTCAAAAAATTTCGAATTTTAATAATGGGTCTCATTCATGTATCCGGAAAAAATCGTAACATGCACATAATTTAATCTAGCATGTTAAAGGCGAATCAACAAGTAATCATGCTCTGATACCAATGTTGAAACGATTACAACATTCATCGTGCTACCACGTAACACGTAATGGGTTCGAAAACATACCGTACGAAGTCTCCGAAAATTCCGACGTAGGATCCTTGTTGTTACGAGCCTCCAACACGCTTGATCTTTTTCGCAGGTACGAAAACGGCTACTAGAGTCGAGTTCTTCGTCCACGAACCAAATCCTAGAGCTTGGTGATTGCTCTAGAGAGAGTGCTATAGAGAGAGGGATTATTGCTATGACTTCCTTTTTTTATTGGGATATCTCTAGCCTTTATATAGAGATACAATTAGAGATTGGCTTTACCTCCAACTCTTAGGAGATAAAGATGTATTTACCTCAAACACTTAGGAGATAAATATCCTCTAATTAACTGTAATTATCCAGACTAACAAATACACATTATCTGTTAGTGGGCGGATAATGGGTCCATTGACCCAATTTATTAACAATCTCAATATTCAACCCTATACTCCCTTTCCAAATTAATAAATGGGTATGTCCATCATTATTTTAGCATGTCACCATGTATTAACAAGTCCACTTTTTGTCAACTTTAAATTGTGCAGAGTGATGAATGACACCGTCATTGCCATGCACACAAGTATACTTTGTTCATGGTACTGTGTTGCGATTCCCTAACTTAAACAGTAACTGAAGACTGGAATGCATATGAAAAGTAGTTATTGATTCTATTCTCGACAAGCCCAGAATTACAAATGCCAAACACAATTCTCTAATCAGTACACATTCGAAACAAAGAGCACCATATGAATCGTTGAGTACAAAATATGGAAAGGTATTAAGTTGCATGTCAGCACAAACAGATGACAAACATAAACCAAATTATATGGCATTTAACATCAGTTTAGTCAATTAGTTAGCCACAATAATAGTTAGATAATAGTATCCATCTAAAGTTGCTGCATAAAAACAAATTATGAGTAACATTCTCAATATTCGTGGTTTGTTGTACTTCAAACAGGTTGATTCAGATAAAATTACATGACTGCGCTCGTCAGGAGCCTTGATAAAAGACAAGCCAGTTTCTCCCCAACATGTTTCACTAGAGGGACAAGAGACTGCACAACATCTGCCATCAATGGCCTGTAATCTGCCTCTGGTTGTACACGCATTGCAGCAATAACAGCCACTTGTATAACCTCCTTCGTCGAATACTGACCCTCCAGTGCTGGATCCATAATCTCTATAACTTTATCTCTATCTGTAAGCTGGGGCAAAGCCTAAGGCACAAACAACAGCAAGGGATAAGGTAAAAGGATTCCATAGTAACTGAAGTTGCAGGCAGGGGGTGGGAAGGTTTTTTTTTTTTTTTGGGGGGGGGGAGGGGGGAGTATGTGAGGTAAAGAGTCAGAGAGCCACCGAAGATAACCAAATATCAGATCCAAGAGAATGGACTAATATTGCTCTTTATCAAGCTAATAAGATGTGAGGCTATTGCTCTTCAACTGCAGAAACTAAATGAGAAGCGCACCCATGATACAAGGACACCTTCCCCTGGAGGTCTTTTCATATCAACCGGAACTCGTCCAGTTAGCAACTCCAGAAGGACAACTCCGTAGCTATATACATCTGATTTTGTAGTCAGATGCCCGGTTAACGCATACCTGAATAACATGGACACCAAGTTTTAATGTGCAGTACTGAAGTACACCACAACATTCATCTACCAATAACCATTAAATAGAGCCAAAGTCGAAATACCAAACAGTTCTTATAACATAGTGGAGACTGCCATTTGTAGTTCTTACTCAGGGGCAACTTATCCCTGGGTGCCCAACACTCGGGTGGAAACATTTCCACCAGCTTTATCAGATCCAAGCTTGGCCAATCCAAAATCAGAAACTTTGGCATGAAAACTTTTGTCCAAAAGGATGTTGCTGCTCTTGAAATCTCCGTGAATCACTGGTGGACTGACATGTTCATGGAGATACTCCAACCCTTTAGCTGCTTCAAGAGCTATCCTCAACCTGGTTTCCTAATCCAGTTTTAAAGCAGAAGCACTAGAACCTGCAGTTTTGAAGCAGGCACCATCAATGAGGAGTGTCATAACTAAAGCTATTCAATATAAAACTTTACTATCTAGAATACGTAATAACCGCCCACTTAAACATTTTTACCTGGGTATAACAATTGTTTTCTTAGAGACAACTTGAGACGCAGACAAGCACACATCGACCCAGGTTGTGTCAACGCATCTCATGTGTGACGAACCAGGTCCATGGCCCCATCACAGGACAATGTGTACCTTAAAAGGGCTAGCCAAAAGGTGCTAAATAGATCCTTGGCAGTCTTATAAAGCATATGAATCACAAACTCTCCCACCTCCGGTATTGGACAACATGTTAACAAATTTTTTTATCACACATAGCCCGAGGCCTGCCTTAGTCTTAGTATACACAGCCGAGTTCGAATATCCATCCTTTGTATACAGCAACTGTGAGATCTCATGTAGTGTGACACACAAAGGTAAGATGTTCTACTTTATAAGGTATGACTGAAAAATACGCATGCTGGGTTCAAAGGTTCTGGACGACCAGGACATACCTTAGGGAGGGCGATATGTTAATTAGACACAAATCTAACATGCAGGGGCAGAATCAGGAATAATTCCTAGGCAACGCCGAAGTAAACGTATCAATTTTCAACAGAAAAGAGAAAAAAAAAATCAAGCAACAGAAGAAAAGGAGAATCATACTTAATAAAAGGACTCAACAGCACATAATATTGAGTAAAAATAAGCTATGTTGCATGGAATCTTGAAAATGCGTGAAGTACCCGTGTTGGACACTCGACACTTGGATATGGGTATGGGATATGCGTCCAACACATCTCATAGGATATGCCACTAAGAACGCCATCTTAAGGTGTTCTTCTAATTCGTTATTGCTTTGAGATGAGATAGGATTTCAATTAGAACAATGTGGGTCACTGAAAAGTGAAAACACTATTTCACCTAAGGAGTAACTAAAATATGGTAATAAATAGCAATATTCTGCCGTGTCCCAGTGTCTTGGGTTTGAAAATTAGACGAATCCGACACTTGGACACTCGTACTGAATCCATGTAACATAGAAAATAAGTACTGATCACTAACAAATATAAAATTGAAATCAATAATAGATTAATCAGATAATTTCAAAAATCAGATCACAAGTAACCAATAACAAATAAATACAACAAAAATATATAGAAGAATCTAAAGTAAGACAATTTCGTCTGCATAGTTTAAATAGTCCAAATTGAGTTTTTAAAAAAGGACAAGATAAAAATCCATTAGTTTTGCGTGTTGGAATTCAAAAGCATTGGAGGATAATTTAAACCAATATAAATCCTTAAGTTGTAAATTGTAGCCCAGCACCAGTATAAAGAAGAAAGGATCTCAAGTAAATCGAGAAAAGCCAAATTAGGCTTAAAATTTCAAAAAAGGGGAGAAAGTAAAAGGCTCCAACACTTGTTCATCTATGCAAGTGGCCCAGCATAGATTAAGACATAGAAATCAGAAGCATGAAAATATGCCTTTTGCCATTTTGTGTGCTGGTCTACTAAAGGTGTGGTCTAAGCACAGTACATAAACTAGAGTCTATAACTTGCCGCCACCAACCCATGCATTCCTTTTCTACTGATAGCAAACAGCTATTTCAAGAATCGCCAAAGCTGAGTCTTCTCACCAGATCCATAAGTTCTTAGGCATAACTGAGTTGACTACTAAAGAGGTCCCAGTTAAGTAAAAAATGCGAGGCTCTTCAAGAATAGTTGATCGTTCATTCAATTCTTTGCATTCACAGATATATTCGAAAACATGGGAGACAACATGAGGCGCAATGATATAGCTTGGCCAGGCTGCCAAGTGTAAATATATTGGTTCGAGTGTGTGGGCAGTCATGCAAATGCACATGCTGCCACAGGTTAGAACAGCATCCAGCCTACCCCTGCCACCATGCTTCAGGGGACCAAGAGCAAGAGCGTCATACTTTATTTTAATTCTTACATTTTAGATTTTCCAGGTAGAAAATTTTTAGACGGTCGCCAACCTCCTCAAATTTTTAGTAGGAGCAGAACTTCCACCCTCCCCCTGCCTTTCCTCCCCAACCCAGAAAAGAGAACAACAAAACAAAATAAACATGAAAGAACAAATCCCCAAAGGTTTAGTCTTATCTTGAGAGGAGAATGGGCTGGAGAGGCAAAGTGAGACTGACCAGCAGCCAAAAACAGTTGGCAGAGGCCTTAATACATTGGGTATTGCCTTGGTCTCCAAGTTCCCCAAGTGCTAAAGTCAAAAGTGAATGCACTGTAACCGTAGCTTAACAAAACTTCACTCTTGTTCAACTTGAGATATCAAACTTGACTCCTTATCCCTCGTCAAGTGCTTGAAGTAAGTCTTGGAACAGTACCTTCACCTGTTCCTGTTAAAGTCCCAGGAAGACCACTAGAGGATGGGTCAGTCCCAAGAACCAATACGTCATACCTTATCTGGTGTGTAGAAAAAGAGTATCAAGTTGGAGTTGAGGTTCAGAAACAGAAGATAGACTACAGTTTGGGCATAAAGTGAGACTAAGAAATTGTAGGGCGAAGAGCATTGCATCTATATAGGAAGACTTCAGTGCACTAGTGGAAGTACAAAGACATATGTGGCTTGTTTACTCACAACTCGGAGCATTTCCATGGAAAGAAAGAAAAAGAAAATGCAACATAATTGAAGGAGTAATAGAGAGAGGAGCAAAGGGAAGAGAAAACGGTTTAAACATGAGGATGCACAGGAAGAGGTAGAAGAAGGGAGACAGAAGCAGAGAACACAACCACGGGATAATGAACAAGGTAGGGAGTTCTAAGCATACGCACGTGCACATGTATGCACTTGTGGTTATGAACTATGTTGCACTACTGTCAAGAAGCATGAATTTATTTTAAGGCCCCTTAGTTTAATATCCATAACATGAAAAGAGAAAGGAAGGAAGACATTGTCTGCCAATATATGCACACACTATTTTCATGTTGTTGTGTATGTGTGTCCGTGTGTGTGTCTATATGCATAGATCTCGCGGCACAATATACGTCGTGTACTTTTAGGTTGATATCATATGTCTCCTACAGAAGGAAATGACCTATGTTCTTGTCTTTGATTAGCTATAAGATGCTAAATTTTAATTTGTTCTGTACATGTATGCCATTTACTTTCTTATATGAGCAATGCCCTGACCAATAACCAACCATAAAGGTTTGTCTCAAACGAACGGGCTAGTCAAGTACATACATTCTGAATCTTAGACAACAGAAGACATGAACTGAAATGTGGGAACATGACATGCTTATTGACGTGCTAACATGAACATATTATTATCCAAAGACAGACGAAGGAGAAGAAGGAAAATTGCCTTTTACAGTTTTACTGCTTCCTAAACCCCAGAACTAGTAGTCTGCCAACTTAAGTGGACACATTTTTAGGTAGATTCATGTTTTACTTCTACTTCTCTCTTGATCCTCTTTGACCAATGACCTCTTGTAATAAAAGATGATGTTGAGAATTTATCAAGACCGTCACTAGAGCAGGTTTTCAGCTGTCTGTCTCTTTTGTAAAAATTGTACAACAACAAAAAGTTGTTAAAACTCTATCAAATTGCAGCAATTGACATTTGTAAGAATCAATGGTTTCTAACTCTATCAAATTACAGCAATTGACATTTCTAAGAATCAATGGTCAAAAGTTGGCATACCTTACACCTTACTCATCCATGGCCAACTACCCTGTTCTTTCCAAGACAATATATACAAAGAATGCAAGAGTGTAACTGCTACGAAAACCAAGACCGACTCACCACTGATGGGATACAAATGTTCCTGCAGACCTCCATTTGCCATAAACTCATAAACCAATATTTTATGGTTAATCTCAGAACAGTAGCCAACCAATGCCAGCAAGTATGGTGAACTTAGCCGACTCAGCAATTCCACCTAAGATAGTAAAAATTGACAGACAACTTAGAAGGTTAATAACACACAGTCTTTATAACATGAGAATCTATCCAATTCATATAAATGGGGAAATCACAGAAATTGGACCTCTACGTCAAATTCCTCTTCTCCTTGCCTTCCAGCCCGATCCATCAGTTTCACTGCCACTTTCCTCCCATCTTGAAGCACTCCTCGGTACACTAACCCAAATCCACCATGTCGAATCACATTTGATTTCCCAAAACCACCAGTGGCCGAATGTAGCTGCTTGAAGGCGAACTCCTGAAGACCTTTGTCCGTAGCAACTTGAATATTTGCAATACTACTACATTCTTTATCCTCATAATTGACCCCTTCAAGATATTTAAACCCAAAAAAAGAGCCAAACATTATTTTAGAGTAATATCTATCTGAATCTTATTCACCGGTGATATGTCAGATTTTGCTTCATAAACTCAAAGTTATGACTAGATTATCAGTGTCAAAATATACTGAGCAGCCAAGGGGAAAAGCAATTACAAGTATGACAAACAAACATATCATAAACAACTCGAAATTAAAACACAATATTCTCTACTCTTTCCAGGAAATGCAGGAATGTCACTAAACAAATAAGACGAGGTGTCCAAGAAATGCAGGAATGTCACTAAACTACCTGCGAGGGCAGCTAACCCAGTGCATAATTGTACCTTATGATAACGGCATGTCAACCTTTTTTCCTAATGACATTGTATCAAGCCTTCCACTATTGAGGAATCATGTTTCCTTAAGAAGATCATATCATACATCATAAACCATGTTCCAAAAACAACACTACCCAGTTCAAACTTCAAACCCATTTTTCTCCCCTTTTTGTTGGGTTTATTTTCCGATTCTTCACACAGCTTAAGACTGAAGGTAACCAAAAACCAAAGAACCTTTACGAATTTAAGGGTTTCTCACAACCATGAATTGCATACTAGGTAAACACCACGCACATGTTGATAAACGCACAAGAACGACATATACACTTACTTTTGTGGGGTCTGAAGCGCTTGGATACTTTATTACTCAAGTAGCAGTAGTAGCTGAAGACGAGGAGCGACGAAGAGAGTGAGAGAGACGCGAGCAACAGTATTACGAGGAGAGCCACGCGCTCTTCCCTCTTGTCGGAGCCCTCAGCTGGCTCCATCTTTGCATTTACCCCAAAAATGGCTAAAACCCAAAACATATAAAACGTGAAAACATTGCTATTGCTACTGCTATATTTGCCTAGAAGAGAGATAAAGCAGAGTTTGGTCTTCTGGGTTATCGCGCTTTTGCTGTGAGAACGAGGCTCCAGTCAGTGGGACGCACACAGAGAGTCTCTCTCTGTCACTTCAGTGTTGATCGGAGGTATCGGCTTTTCTTTTTGTCTTGTTTCGACTTTTGTCTTGTAACGTCTGTGCTCTGTTTCGAATTTCGTGGCGCGGAAAACACAAAACAAATACCAAAAGAATGGAGGCACATCCTCTGAGCCATAGATGTGAACTAGAAGGTGTTTATACCAGAAAATATTTTTTTTATTAATGACTTCATTTTATGTTCTTTTTATTATTATTTTTTAAGAAATAATGAAATATTTAACAAACGGAAGAAACTAACTTCTGAAAACGTGTCGCTATTGATAAGGAATGAGTGTGGTTGGTTACTCATTAGTGAGTAGTTTGTCTTGTAATGATAGTTATTTTATATAAAGCTTCTAGTATAAATAGTGGGTCAAAGATAATAATTATCAATCATCATCGACCAGACAAATCAAGACTTAAAGTTTTTTCTTTTTTTTTGTTTAGAGGCTTTTGCTGCCATTGATAGGAAATTCAGTTTCCAGACTTGGAAATATTGATGTATAAATATTCACAATCAATCGAAAGCTCTCTTGGTCATTTATGGGTGCGCAGTCTTTTACATGCAATTTTCATATGTTCGTTGAAGTTTCTCGCTTTCAGATAAGTCACCAGGTCCTAGGGGCAAAAAGCATCTCACGCTTTTAATCGATTGTGCGCGGGAGCACAAATTGATAGTGAGTTTGACCAGCAAGCACAACATCGTCACGCCCGGTGGGACCCTTTTAATCTGAAAATGGAAAACACCAGCAATATGTTTTCAAATAATTCTTTGGAATTTCATGCGCGATTTGATGAATTAAGGGCCAATTTCTAGGTAAATTTGACAAAATATCGTACTTCGACATCATTATTGCCTAAAAATTTTAAATCATTCTCTCTTTCATTTTACATGAAGTCGACAGTAGATAATTTAATGGAATTTTGGTCTGATCTAATGGATTGCATTGATGCAAACCATGGCCAGCCTATTCTACATTGATTTTGGTAGATGCCTCCAATGAATTACATCGGTTTGAAACAATATTAAAACCTTGATGGGAGTAGATCATCCATTTTTTCTAGAAGATGTATGGGATGAATTAAAAGAATGTTGGGCTTTAATTCAAAGAGTAAGGTAAATGAGAAAGGAAGTGGAATTATTCTTTTTCACACTTGCTGAGGTTGAAAAGTTGCAAAACAATAGTCATTCTTTGACTATTGCAAATGATATGATGTGAAACATAGCTGAAATAAGACAATATTTAGAAGATTGATGCAAATAATTCATGATTAGTAAAAATAACACGACTACCTATCAAGAGGAGTCGTTTCACAATATCTAACTTCAAGTGTTATCTCCACGCAATTCAAGTGAGTTACTTGATGAATTGCATGAAAAGTGTTTGTTGAGAGGAAATTATTTGAACTCATTGATGCAACTGGCTAAAACTTACATAAAAATGATGTAAGTAATTTTTGTAAAATCAATATCGTGCCAAAAATGGCTGAAAAGGTTGAACAACCATGTTTATTCTCATATGGGATTGATATGTCAAAAGGAGATTTAATCGATATGTCTGGGGCAAGTTTGCAAGCCTATTTTGGTTGAAAGCAAAAAAGAGCCCTTTTCATGTGGCATGTATAGCGAGCCAACCGTGGCTATCGATTCAAAATTTCCCATTGTTAGTGAGTTTGAAGCTTTTGACACCATGAAAAATGATGAAGAATATGTATTTTGAAGGCCAACCGGTGTTATATTTTTTGGAGAAGGATACCCTAGTTGGGTTTGTGGAGCACACCAAAGTAGAGTATTATTTCAATGTTATTAAGAACTGTAAATATAGTCAAATATTATTTGCTTTATTTTTATCCATACACTTTGAATAAAGAAATGCTCAATCGATTGGCTTATCAGTAGCTATTTTTATATGCTAATTGGGTTAACGGCTTGGCCAAAAATGGTCTTCATTTGGTTAGTATCTTGGCCAAAAATGGTCATGGTTTGTTTAATGGCTTGGCCAACTATGGTCATTGACACAAGAACATGGAGAGCTAAAGTCAATCGATGGCTAATCGATAGCAAAAATGCTTTCACTGTGAAAAATACAAGCCTATTGATAGTGAGAGGATATCAATCGTGAAAGGCTATTGATCGCGAAATGCTAGCGATCGTGAAAGTCTATCGATAGTGAGAAAATACTTTTCCTTTGAAAGATATGACTCTTCACAATCGATAGTGAAATATACAAGTATATCGATAGTCAGAGACTATCAATCGTGAAATGCTATCGATCATGCAAGGCTATCGATCGTAAAATGCTATCGATCGTGCAAGGTTATCGATCTTGAAAGGCTATGGATGATGAAAGGCTATCGATCGTGAAAGGCTATATATCGATTGTGAAAGTCTATCGATAGTGAGAAAATGCTGCCCCTTTAAAAGACATTAAAAGACATAACTATTCGCAATTTTCAAGTATTCAATTGCTTGAGCCAGGGGGGCAATGTTTGCATCAAAAATATCTTTTTCACTAATGACTTCACTTTCATTAAATGCCACTGAATGACGTGTACTTTTTTATCTATCATTATTTCTAAAGAGATAATATAAGATTTAAGAAGTGGAAGAAACTAAATGACTCTTCGCAATTTTCAAGTATTCAATTGCTTGAGCCAGGAGGGCAATGCTTGCATCAAAAAATATATGTTTCACTAATGACTTCACTTTTGATTAAATATCACTGAATGGCGTGTACTTTTTATCATTATTTCTGAAAAGATAATAAAAGATTTAAAAAGTGGAAGAAACTAAATGACTCTTCGTAATTTTCAAGTATTCAATTGCTTGAGCTAGGGGGGCAATGTTTGCATCAAAAAATATCTTTTTCACTAAGGACTTCACTTTGATTAAATTCCACTAAATGACATGTACTTTCTATCATTATTTCTGAAGAGATAATAGAAGATTTAAGAAGTGGAAGAAATTAACTTCTGAAAATGTGTCCCTATTGATAAGGGATAAGTGTGGCCGGTTACTCATTAGTGGATAGTTATTTCTTAAGTGAGTAGTTTATATTTAAGTAGATAGTTTATCTTGTAATGGTAGTGATTTTCTACAAAGCCTCTAGTATAAATAGTGGGTCAAAGATAATAATCATCGATCATCGTCAACAAGACAAATTAAGACTTGAAATATTTTTATTTCTTTTGTTTAGATGCATTTGCTACCATCGATAGGAAGTTCAGTTTCCAGACTTGGAAACATTAGTGTATAAACATTTACAATCAATCGAAAGCTTTCTTTGTCGTCTATGGGCGCACAGTCTTTTACACCTAATTTTCATCTATTCGTCGAAGTTTCTCGCTTTTAGGGAACTCCCCAAGCCCTAAAGGCAAAAAAGATCTCATGCTTTTATTCAATTGTGCCGCAGGCACACAAATCGATAGTGAGTTTGCCCAGCAGGCTCAAACAGAAGGCTACAATTTTATCATGTCATGGAGGTTTTTCAAATCCTTCAAAATATGATCGTTCAATTTAATAACATGACATAAAATGTTGTAAACATCGTTGTCAGTTTTTTTTCCCCTCATTTCTCTCCCTTTTTCCCCATCAAGAGAGCGGGCCTCTTCTTCTTCCTCTCTATTCGTCACCGATTCGTTCCTTCCATTGTGTAGGAGCTGCCATAGAAACACAATAGTCACCACTCAACTATTTTATGTATTGTAAATATAATTCCTTTGTGTTTCTATGGCAGCTCATAACCGATTCGTTCCCTCCAAACTAATTATTTGATTTAATTGTACCTTATTTTTCTTTTTAATGCATATGTCATTTGTTTTCGAAATCTTATATATGCGATATAGCCAATTGTTGATCGCGCATTCGTATAAAAGCCAAAGAATATTCTCTTAATTGATTAGTGATCTTATATATTATGTAGATAATTTTTTGCAGTGATTATGTTGTGTGAGTACACACATATATACTGTAACACCTCAATACTTTTTCGGATTTAATTAGAATTTTTAGCGGCGAATATATGTATATTTTTTAACGAAGGAAATTTTAGTTAGCATAAATATATTTTTTGTTTAGGACTTTAGCGACCAATTTTCTTTCAGTTAACGTTGATATTTTATTTAGTAACTTTTAGCGACACTCAGAATAATGGGGTTATATTTATATAACCAAACCATTAAAATTTTTTGAGCACCAAAACTATAGTTAATAATTTATTTGGACCTGTTTGCAATAATAGAAAGTTGTGAATAAAATTATTATACGTAACAAAAGTTAGGGTAGCTTTTTGGTAAATTGTCAACTTAGGGTTTTATATATAAACATATTATAGGGAAAAATACTCTTCTTCATCTGATGTTTTGGCCGAGAGAGAGAGAGAGAGGAAAAAGGGCAGGTTTTTTTTTCTAACAATCGTCTTGAATTCTCGGGTAAGATTTTTACCCTTATTTTCTCTAGTTTACTTAGTGATTTAATGGGGAGAAGGGCTGGGATGTATGCGTGTGAGAGAGGGATCTCTATGGTTAGTGTATATGCGTATGCAGATTCTCTTTGAGGAGAAGAAGGGGCTGTCAAAACAGCCCCATGTACAGCAAATGGGTGTTGTGGTTGGTGAGAAAGAAATGACAGCCATGCCATGGGGTTGGGTTATATGGGTTTGTGTCAATGTTTGGGTAGGAGAGAAGGGCGTTGCCGTGAACAGACATGGCTACCGCGGACATGTGTTTGCGACGCCGCCATGGTCCGACAAGGAGACTACACGGCTGTCCTGAGACAGATTTTTTGTGTGTAAATGTGCAAGTATACATGTGGGTACGTGTAATTGTTTGTGAGTGAAAGTAGTATGTATTCTAGTGTGTTTTGTGGTGGGTTAAAGGTGAGTGCAGTGTGTGAGTTTGTGGTTATGTGTGTGTATATTATAAGCTTTGAGTGTGCCTTGAGGGAGTGCTTTTGGAGAGTTTGTGTGTGTTCATACACTGTGTAAGTGTGTCAGATGTGTTGCGTATTGGGTGTATATATGTTTTGTGGTGGACAGAAATGGTGTTAAGGGAGAAGACAACCCACTGCCTCACGGCAATGGGTTTGGCGAGGTGCTTGTGTCTGATGTGTGGAAGGGTGTGGCCGTGTAGTGTATTTTTATGTGTGTGTGTAAGAGGTGATTGGAATAGTGTGTGTGTAAGAGGTGATTGGAATAGTGTGTGTGTGTGTGTGTGTGTGTGTGTGTGTGTGTGTGTGTTGAAATAGAAGAAGATGACCCACTGCTTCATGGCAGTGGGTGGGAATTGCTGTGTAACAAAGTTGTCTTTGTGTGTTATGTGAGGGCGATTTGAGTGGAATAAGATGGTGTGTTAAGGGGGAATAAGGGGGCTGCCGTGAGGGGGTTTGTTAAGGAACTTCTGGGCTGTGGACAGTGATTGGGAAGAAGATGATGTGGTTCAAAGCAGCTGATAAAAAGGGGGTGTATGATGTGCGCGTGTGTGTGTACACAGGTAGTGTTAGGTTCGTTACGTGCATTGGATAGTGTATAGTAAACATTAGCATGTGAAAATTTAAATTATAGTACTTGAGTCTATATTAGAATTTCTGGTAAAATTTTATAATTTTTTGAGATTGTATGAATTTTCAGTATTTTCAAAAATTTCAAATTTGCAAAATCCTTTTAGAGCCTTTAAACCCTGAAAAATGTTCTGGAAAAATTTCAGTAATTTCTTTATGGTATAAATAAGACTCAGTTTCAATATGGTGATTTTTGGAGTTCATTTTCTATAATTTCCATATCTCATTGATTTTTGCAAAACGAATAATTTAAAAATAGTTTTAATGCCTTTTAATTTTTAACTTAAATTTATATTAGTTTTAAACATATTTTAAAGTTGTTATAAAAATTATGGGACTTTATTTTCAGCTAGAAGTGATTTTGGCAATTTATGGGTTTTTATTGCATTTAAAGAAATTATTTTAATTCAAAAATATTTAAAAATTCAGAAAATTCATATTTTGACTTTTATTAATGTTTTAAGCTATAAAAGTATTCTAGTGAAATTTATTACAAAGTTTAGAGTGTCATTACATGTTAAGGAGTGTATAAGATTTTTAGTTAAGTTGGCCGCGTGTGGGAACCGTTTTGAGTTGCGCGATTTTGAAGAGAGTGGGTACGTTGTGGGTAGTTGATATTAGGTTTAAGGTATTATAACATAGATATTATGTTCTAACATATGGATTTCCAACCTAGGTTTATTCAAAGAATTTTAATTGAGGTTGCGTACCATTTCATAGCAAGGATCGAGGTAAGGATTTTCTCTCCGAACCCCACTCATCATCTGAATCCATATGTTTGATATTAATGGTATTGCAAAAATTTATTGAACTATTATTTTATAAATTTTCCTGAAAATATTTGAATTTTGCCAGTGAAACCCTAACTTGAACCTTAAGCAATCGTTTGGAATTCTTAATTTGTTTATTTTCATCTATTTTATCGATTTAATTATCATAAAATATTTTGAATTCTATTTATTGTTTCTCAATGTTGACATGAGTTAGTAACTTGGCCAAAAGCTATAGCTTTTGGCCTAGTGGTAAGCTCTTGATCCAACAAGTGGTATCAGAGCAATAAGTAAAGAGATTGAGTTAGAAATACTTGACAAGGAGATTTAAATGGTTCGGTTTGAACTATTCTCAAGCCTACATCCACCTCTTCAAGGAAGTCCCTTGCAAGAGCACTAGAATCCACTAGTAACAATCTTCTTCTGGGTCAAGATCAAAACCCTTACAACACTTGGTGATATCCCCACACCAAGCACAAGCCTTGAATCCACAAAGCTCACCCAAGACTTGACAAACCCAAGCCTTGATCACAATCCTTTTACAAAGATCAAATGTGTACAAAGAAACCATCTTGAAAGGAAATGAGTACAAATGAAGCTCTAGTACAATAGAGAGATGAAAGAATTGATGACTTGAAGTATGCTCACTCTCAATTAAAGAATTGCTCACAAAGATGCTCTCTTTAATGATGTAAAATCATGAAGATGAAGAGAGAAAAGTTTAATCTATGAGCCTTGATGTTTCTCTAATGAATGGAGGCTTAGAATGTGGTTTCCATGGTGTATGATGAAGCCCCAAATCATTTATATAGAGAACAAATGAAATATAGCCGTTATAGGCATAATATGGGCAAAACTGCCATTGCAGTCGATTGTATTCCCAATGCAGTCGACTGAATTCTGTCAAAAATAGCCGTTGGAGTTTTGTCCTCGAAAATAGCCGTTGAAGCTGAATTTTGACCAATGCAGTCGACTGGATTCAAATACAGTCGACTGTATTACCCTGCTGCCTCACGGAACCCCCTTTCCTATTTTGGGCATAACTTTCTCTAAAAAAATCGGATTGAGATGTTGTTTTTTGCGTTGGAAATCTAATGAAAAGTTTTATCAATATATGAAAAGATTAGCACCAAAATAGTTTTTAAGAAAATCTGAGTGAGCTTCAAAGTTCACTCATTTTCAAGAACCACACTTGTGTGAAAGGTTATGAACTCGCATGCAATGCACAAGGTGTTCTAAGGTCTTTTTAGGTCATAGTCATCAATCCAAGCATCAAACCAAGACTAGTTACATAATAGTAAAGATCAATTATAATCGATAGTAACTTAGCCGATGCATTCTTTGTTGCTCTTCAACATTGGACTTGTTGAAGCTTCAATAGCATGTCCACTATAACTTTAAGCTTATTTGGCTTTAATCCATCTATCTAACTTCTCAAATGTGTCTTCATGATTGTGCATGTATATACCTACTAAGAATACACTCAAAGCACACTTTAGAACATAATTAATGTGTAGTTATCATCAAAACAAGATGTATGCCTAGGTTATCCAACCATAGGGCTAACAATGGTCTATATACCTACTAAGAATACATTGACTAGTACCTAGATGGACTAGTCAGTGTACATATGTATATGTAAAGCTATTGAGCACTGCCGGGGTGGCTTTGCTAGTGTACTGCTCATGTTCTATGTTTCATGTTTATGCTTATTTGCACCTGAAATGTTGTAAAATGATTATTGATTTAAGGGATTAAGTTGATACTCATCCCTATATTTATATTGAATTGAAATGATGTGGGTTTCTTTGAAAGCCCTTTTAAAATTTTCATTTAATTGTATATAGAAAATCATATGAATCCTTTTATCTCTCTGTTTTAAAAGTTGTCATTGGTTTAACTGTAAAATCGTCCGTATCGTTTTCTTATTTTCAAAGCATTGATCGACCTTACTGGGCTCTCGAAAGCTTACTCTCCTTTGACTTCCTTTCTGTAGGTGATAGCCAGCAATTAGGTTGAAGTTGCCTGCACAAATTAGAGCCGAACTAGCTAAAGAATTTAAATTCAAGTTTAGTATTGATCGTTAGAACCCCTATGTGGGTAAATATTATTGTTTAAATTTTCTTAAACTTGTTATTTCAATTATGACAGTTGATTGAGAGTAGTTTGATTGACGGATAGTTGCTCTGACAGCTTGTTGCATTATTTATTGAGGCTAAGGACATTATTGTCTTAGGGTTATCGATCGATTAAGTGTTAATGTTCTGGAAAGAAAATTCCGGGATGTTACAATAATACTTGTGTTTGCACACTAGAATTGATCTGTAGTATTTCAATAAAGCCAAGTGGAAAGAGTACTTATGGACTTGGAATATGTAATGCATGTAATTTGTTCATATTAGTTAGGGGGTTAAACCTTGTGTAAGTTTCTGTCTTTTTTTATTATTAAATCTTGTCTAATTTGCTACATGTTATACATTTTACCTCCAAAAATTTTGCCATTTTTTTTTTACGTAATATCAATGTTGGACTCTATGTCAGGATGTTCTAGACTTCAAACCAGTTTTACGTAATACTTCCACCAGATGAAACAGTAAGCATCAACATGAAAGCAACAAGCAATGACACTAAAACGAGGCAAAAACTGGATATGCCATTGAGAAAGTTCGATAACAATAAAGTTGGTACACATACCCTAAAAGAGAAGATATAGAAAGTACTAGAGAAGGATCCAATTTAAATATCCCAATTAATTTACCGAAATAACTGGAATGGAAAAACAAAAATAATGAAAACACCACTGCTTAACAAACTTTAAGAGAAAATTTTGCTTCTCGATGATGTTGGGTTTTGATTTTTATGGACATTCAATTCTTCGAGCACTCTTTCACAGCCAAATTGGAGCATAGAAGCTTGTGAAGAATATCGCACCAAATTGTTATCCCAAGAACCCTATAAATATAATTATCAAAATGTTTGTGACTATTCAACTATATCAATATTACGTAACAAACGCAGAGGAGGCTTGAAATTAAAAGCTCGATAAAATTAGTGGGGTAAAAATCTCTTTTATCCTAGCTAGGATTAGAATTACTCTTTGAGAAAGCTTGAGGTGTCCCCATACTCTTTAAAAACATGTGATTGAACATAAAATGGAATAGCTTAAAAATTCAAATTGTAAATAATTTTCGTTACTCGTTATGTACCTCTTGAGGTGATGGATCCTGGTTTGTTGATGCTTGCAGCTCCCAATAATTTGTTTGCAACTTGCTTTTTCCTATTTGGTTGCATCCCCCCCCCCCCCCCACACACACACAAACACCAACTTTTTATGTCATTTTCGTCGTAATACATCCTCTTTTTTTAAGGCTTTTTAAGTTTCCAAGAAGATCTTCTATCGTTTTGCCTAGATCTGTATATTGCATGGTCGCATTGCAAGTCTGGGGAACTAAGGATAAATTCATATTTTTTTAAGTAGCAAGCACTGGTCGGCTGAACTTGACCACTTTGTATTATCCTTCCTAGTTAAGGGTGAGCATGCTAGCAGCCTCTTTCGCTGTTGGCGGCTCTGCCTTTTGGAGACCAAGCTCGCAAACGCTGAACTATCAAGGGCGGATCTTTGTTTTGAGATAATGTGCAACACGTTGTTGATAGGCTATAAAACCAATAAAATAATTCAAGAGGGGCGAGGGGGTGAATAGGGATTTTTGAAAATTAATGAAAAACTTTAAACTAACCACAATCATGAATCTTAATTAAATCAAGCAATATTTCAATAAATATGCTAAACTACACAATCTCAAGCAATTATAAAATAATAAATAAAGAGATTCAGTTAGAGATATTTGACAAGGAGATATAAATGGTTCGGCTTGAATTACTCTCAAGCCTACATCCATCTTTTCAAGGAAATCCATTGCAAGAGCACTAGAATCCACTAGCAGCAATCTTCTTCAGGGTCAAGACAAGAACCCTTAAAATACTTGGTTATATACCCACACCATGCACAAGCCTTGAATCCACAAAGCTCACTTAAGACTTGAAATTTTCAAGCCTTGATCACAATCCTTTTATAAGATTAATGGTGTACAAAGAAACCCTCTTGAAAGGAAATTAATACAATTAAAGCTCTAGTTGTAACACCCCGATATAATTTAACAGATTAAATTTGATTTATTTATTATTATTTTTTTACGGCAATTTATTTTCTTAGCATTAACGTACTTAGTAGCGACTTTAATACGAAAGACTTAACGTCGATATTTTTTTAGCGAATTTAGCAACCAATAAGGAAACGGGGTAGCGTGTCAAACACATTAAAATTTTCAAGCACATAAGTTATAGTAAGTAATTTATTTTGGACCTGTTTACTATAATAGCAAGTCGTGGGTGAAAGTTAAATGGATTAACGAAACTTGAAGGGAGTTTTTGGTAGTTTATCTTTGAGGGTTTTCTATTTATACCCCTTTTGAGAGAGACAGCCCGCCCTATGTTTTTATTCCAAATTTCTGAGACATGGTAAAGAGAGGAACGGACGGAGGGATTCTCTAGCGATCGAATACCATGTTCTGGTAAGGTTTGCTTTACAGTTATATACGTTTCAGATAGATATGCATACATAGGTTATATATATATATATATATATATATATATATATATATATATATATATATATATAAATACGTGACTGAGCTGGGTGTATTTGTGCGTGTGTTTTGGGATCTGCCGATCGAGAGTGTGAGTGTACGTGACGGGAAAAAGGGTGTAGTGTGCTGTGATGGGGCTCCTGTCGGGAACAAGAAAGACGACAGCCACGTGTCATGAGAAAGCAAGGGTACGGATGAGAAAAAGGAGCTGCAGATCTGTGTGTTGTGTGGCAGAAAGGTGTGTGCTCGAGACTGTTCATCTATGTGTGATGTGGGTTTTGCAAGGGAGATGAAGGACTGCCATTAAGGCAGTCCCTGTGAGTGCTGTGTATGCTTGCTTGGCGTGGGGTAAAGCTGCCAAGAAGACAGCTGAGTGCTTTATTGGGGTGTATGTGTGTGTTATGCGCTCCAGTGTGTGTGTGTGTGTGTGTGTGTGTGTTTGCAGTGGAAGTTGGCGTATAGTGTGTTTAGTGCATGAGTGTAATGTAATGAGTGTTTATGTATACTTATGGGTTTGGGATGTGCAAAAATGACTAACTGTGTAGACTCATGGGTTTGTATGAGAGAAGGATGGAGGATATGAAGAGTGCAGCCGTAGGTTGGGTGTGGGTGGTGTAAGCTGTGCGTGTGTTTTGGTGTGTGTATGTTGCATGAAAGTATACGTGTGTTTGGGTGCAGCTGGGTCGTGTATATGTGAGTGTTATTTGTGTGTGAGAGAGTGTTTGAGTGTGTGTAATGTGAGAGTGAGGGAAGGTATGTGGGTCTGTGTAAATGTGTGAGTTTGAGGCGACAGTGGGTGTGAGAGCAAGGAAAATGGGGTGCATGTGTGTTTGGGAATGGAGGAAAGGAACCAGCTACTGCCTTTAAAGTGTGTGGCATTGGAAAGTGTGTATATATGCGTCTCTGCGTGTGTAAAGGAAAATGAGAGAGATAGTCGTGGTTATGAGATGAAAATGGGGAGCAAGGGAAGCTGCGTGAGCAGTAACCATGAGCTGGTGAGTATATTTTGGTTTGGAGAGAAAGTAAAGAGAAGAAAGAAAAAGAGAAGTACGGAGCGTGCATATGTTAATGCACGCTTATTGTTAGCAGGTGAAAATTTGCAGTATAATACGTTAGACCATATTAGAATTGTTGGCAAAATTTCATAATTTTCTGAGATCGTATGAATTTTTAGTATTTTCTGTAATTTCAGATTTGGAAAATTCTGTCGGAGTCTTTAAACCCTAAAAATGTTTTGGGAAAAATTATAGTAATGTTTTTATAGTATAATAAAGACTCAGTAAAAGTTTAATGATTTTTGGGGTTGATTTGCTATGGTTTCCATACCGTATTATTTTTAGCAAAACAAATATTTGAAAAATAGTTTTAATGCTTTTTAATTTCTGATTTAAAATATAAAAGTGTTTTATTTTAATTTATAGTAATTTGAAATATTGTTACGCATTAAAAAGCATACCGGGTTCATAGTTAAGTTGGCCGCGTGCGAGGCGCGTTTTGAGTTACGCGATTTCGGAGTTAGGAGTGAGCACATGGAGATATTATGATATTAGGTTTATAGTAATGTAGAATAGATTGTGTTCAAACCAATGGATTGCCAATTTAGGTTTATTCCGAGATCATTAATCAACATCGAGGTTGGTAGCATTGCTTAACTTGGGAGCCATAAGGATGGTCTGTATTGTTGGCGTTATAAGGATGGTATGTTGGATGGGTTTAACTAGTATCTGGATGGACTAGTTAGTGTACATATGCATATGTAAAGTGTATCGAGCACTGCCGGGGTGGCTTTGCTTCTGTACTGCTCATGTTCAACGTTTTCTATTTATGTTTATTGCACTTTAAGTGTTTTAAAAGTGGTTATTTATTTAAGGGAAATGAGTTGAGACTCATCCCTATGTTTACATTGAAATGCTATGGGTTTCTTGAAAACCCTTTTAAAATTGTCATTTGATTGTATATAGAAAAATCGTTTGAATCGCTCTGTTTCTCCGCTTTCAAAATTTTCTATCTATTGGTTTAAATGTCAAATCGTCCGTATCTTTTTCTTATTTTTAAATCTTTGTGCGACCTTACTGGGCTCTCAAAAGCTCACTCCCCTTTGACTTTCTTTCCGCAGGTGACAGCCAGCAGTAGGTTACCTGAATATGGTTTAGAGTCGAGCGAGCGAAAACGAAGGAATTAGATTTTACTATTGATGGTTAGAACCCCTGCGTGGATGAATGTTATTGTTTAAACTTATAAGACTTAGATTGATGTTTCACCTACGATAGTTTACTAAGATTATGATTAATGGTTTAGTTGCTCTGACATATTTTGTATTACTTGAGTGAGTTGAGGTAATATTATTTTAGTGAATTGATTGAGTGAGTGTATAACGTTCCGAAAAATTCCGAAATGTTACACTAGTACAATAGAGAGATGAGAGAATTTTATCAAAGAGAAGAATTGCTTACAAAGATGCTCTCTTTGATGATGTAAAATCATGAGAGAAAAGTTTAATTTATGAGATTTAATGTTTCTCTAATGTATTGAGGCATAGGATTGGGATTCTCTACTGTAACCATGGGTTACAGCAGGGATGCTGTACCCAGCAATGTGAGAGGGGGAAGAGAGAGAGTAACCATGGTTTGCATCCCCCTCTCTCTTCCCTCTCTCTCTATTCCCCCTCTCACATTGCTGGGTACAGCACCCTTGCTGTAACCCATGGTTACAGCAGGGGATCCATATTCTGAGGCATAGAACGTGGTTTCCATTGTGTTTGTTGAAGCCCCAACTCATTTATATAGAAGGATAAGAACTATAACTATCATAGGCATTAAATGTGTAAGTATTCTCAATGCAGTCGACTGGGTTCTTCGAAAATAGTCGTTGGACCTTACTTCTTGAGAATAGCTATTGGAACAAAATTTCTACCATTGCAGTCAACTGTATTACTCTACTGCCTATCGGCCGGGAATCCCTTTCTTATTTTGGGCATAACTTTCTCTAGAAAAATCTGATTATGGTAATGTTTTTTGCGTTTGAAAGCTAATGAAAATGTTTATCACAATATGAAAGATTAGCTAAAAAAACATTTTTGATGAAATCTGAGTAAGCTCTAAAGTTCGCTCATTCTAAGAAACACATTTGTTTGAAAGATTATGAACTCACATCCAATGTACAAGGTGTCTTATGTTCATTTTAGGTCATAGTCATCAATTCAAGCATCAAACTAAGACTAGTTAGATAGTGGTAAAGATCAATTATAATTGAAAGTAACCGAGCCTATGCCTTATTTGTTGCTCTTTGACATTAGACTTGATGAAGCTTCTATAGCATGTCCACCGTAGCATTAAGCTCCTTTGACTTTAATTAACATATCCAACTTCTTAAATGTGTCTTCATGAGTGTATTTGTGTATACGTACTAAGAATCCACTCAAAGCATATATTAGAACATAATTAATGTGTAATTATCATCAAAAGAAGATGTAAGCCTAGGTTATCCAACAATAGGGCTAACAGACTACCATGCAGAGTTGAGTGTATTCGCGAATCTCTTCCAAGAGTACCAGTTGGAATAGATCATCATTATTTGGTGTCTAATGCCCAACTTGAGTGGGATGACGACTTTTTGTGCCAAAGGGAAGTACGAGATAGACAATGTGATAAAGCCAAAAGAGGAATTAAAGGGTGGATGTGCTCATTGTAGTACAGTAAGCACACAAGATTTTGGGGAGCTCATCAACCCATAAACCTTTGGCTGAATTCAACTTTTTTATCACTAAAATAGAGTGAGGTTAGTGATTCTGGCATGTCCGTTAGATTGTGGGTGAGTAGTTACGTGTAATGGTGCTCAATTTTGAGTTTTGAGCAGAAAACTGCCAAAAAAATTGGGTTCTCAACTTACTTCCCGTTATCTGTCACCAAGATTTGAGGGCCATCAAAATGGCTGATAATTGCTTGGGAAGAGAAGTCTTCGCACTCTGCTCTGTGATGGTGGCTAGGGCCTCGACTTCAAGCCACTTTGCAAAGAAGAGGATTGCTACTATGATGAAGCGTAGCTGTCTGGTAGCAAGGGCCCTCGTAAGTCCATTCCCCACATAACGAGGGGCATAGGATTGCCCATAAGAGTAATTGGAGCTACTACTTAATGCGGTATAAGCGCAAAAGTTGGCACTTATCAAAATGCTTCGGGAACTAAAGAGAGTACCTTGATCCATTTAAGCTGATAATAGCCTTACTGTAAAAATCTGTAGGCTAGTGCTCACCTTCCCAAGTTTTGACCCTGGATGCCTTCGTGGACTACACGCAATACACAGTCAGCCACTTCAGGATTTAGGTAATGTAGATATGTAAGTGTAAAAGAACGCTTGTATAGAATACCACGAGAATAGAACTACACGAAGCTCGTCACTGGAGACTTCATGGATCTGACTTGTCTTGTGACAGAGTGCCATGCTCTAACTAGGCATGTATTGGATCAATAGAACTAGGTTAGGCAGTGATGTCCATGATGATGGACTCTTTTATACTTGGTTTAGGTAACAACTCCAAAAAACAGTTCGCTACTAAAAGTGAAAAGATCAAGCGAGACTAATTGTCTAATCAGCGGATCTACTAGATCTTGAATTCTTATAACGTGTTAATGATCTTTGGACCCTGCCTAAGTAGGTCGCCACTTTGGGATCACATACTTCATATTTTCATCGTATTTTCTTTACCACCAACAGGGAGCCACTGAAAGTTGCTAGGGATTCAGCTTACATAGCCTTAGCGAAGTGCTTTCTGGCAATAAAGGCTTCATATTGAACCCCCTTATTTGAGGCTTTAAAGCTAAACCAAAGTGCATACTCAATCACCATATTTTTCATCCGTGTAAAACAGAGGCCACTGTGTTGGAGGAGTTGTCCATGTGGAGTGTCCACTGCACAACATTTTGTTCTTACGTCTCCTCCGATGGCTCAACCAGTTAATCATCGCATAATGTACACTCGATGACAAAATTGGCCAGGGCTTGACCTTGGTGGATGCTAGAGGCCGATAGTGTATGTCAAACTCATTTAGTTCGATAGACCATGCAACTAGACGACCAGAAGTGTTTGATTTGTGGAGGATCTGTTTAAGATGTTAGTCTATGAGGACAACAATGGTGTGCGCCTAGAAATTGGGCCATAGTTTTTCTAGCGGTAATATGGAAAGCAAAAGCAAACATCTTAGTAGCTGGGTAGCGTAAATCTGCTTCGTGCAACACTTTGCTAGCGTAGTAGATGGGCTTTTCAAAGTTATGTTATTCGTGGATGAGTATGGCATTTAATGACTTGCTCACCAACAGGGAGATAGTGAAAAAGTTCCTCTCCAGGCTGCGGTTTTGACAATAATGGAGGCTTGACTAGGTAGTCTTTGAGCTGCTCGAAAGAGATTTGGCATTATGGTGTCCATTCAAAGTTATGCAAAGTCTTTAGTACTTTGAAGAAATGAATGTAGTGCTCTGTGGATTTGGAGAGGAAGCGGCTAAGACTCGTTGTGCGTCCTATCAGCAATTATATGTTGCAGATGTTGCGATGCTAAGCCATATTCTGAATAAGCAATCCTCTCTGGATTGCCTCCAATTCTATGGGTAAAGACAAGTAATCCCAGGAATTTTTTGGACTGATCGCCAAAAGTGCACTTAGTTAGATTGAGCTTCATCTAGTAAGTGCGAAGCATGCCAAAGCACTACCAAGGGTCTTCCATGTGGTCTGGGGCTTTCAATCTTATATCTCCATGTTCTTACTATGAGAGGTTGGATAACTTGTTAACCACACTCTAATAAGTGGCATCGCATTCTTCAATCTGAATGACATGACTTTTGTTCATACCCTATCCTGGTCAGACCCCCGGGGCCCACTAAGGGACCCGCTTCGCGCGACACATCACCCAGTCAACGATCAATTATTCAACGTCATCACCCGGTCAAAGTGCATCTTCTTCGGGATGGGCTGGATGCCATCGCCGGCTCAATCAAACTGCGGGATGGGCTGGATGCCATCGCCGGCTCAATCAAACTGCAGGATGAGCTTAATGCCATCGCTGGCTCAATGAAACTGCGGGATGGGCTTAACGCCATCGCAGGCACAATCACCGGGGGCTCCGGCCCTCGCAGCGGGATGGGCTCACAACACTGAAGCCATCGCCGGCACAACCTTAAGGCCATCAACATCACATTCGCAAGGGGCTCCGACACAAGACTTCCCCGTAACGGACTCTAAGCACTGAACGGCGACCATGCACACTCATGTTGTTGTTGATCGTCGACACCACCAAGGCAATGACCCCCGGGTCACTCCGGGACGGGAGCAGGTCCTTGGAGGGCATCGCGCCTAGTCCGCCTGGCAGTTGGCTACAGGGGCAACCCTCATCACTGTCAGGTTCTCTGCGCGTCTCTTGACGCACCTTGTGGGATTCAGTAAGGGCTTGGACTGGTGGCTGGGGCAACGGGCTACTCTGACCATGCTGCCGCGGTATGATCAGTCTCCTCAGACAGGCAGAGAGATATTGCAAGGGCAGGGCAGCACGGACTTAGGGACGGGCAGTCCAACAAAAAATTAGTACTTTGGACCCCCCCTGGCGGCGTGTTGCTCCCAGGGGACAACACATGTCAACTTATGACATTCACATTTTTTGCCTATAAATAGTGGACTTTAGAGCTTATTCAAGAATCTTTTTCTCATTTGGACTTTTCATTCTCTCTCTAAAAAGACATTCTCTCTGGAATTCTAGTGAGAGAAACACATTTGGACCTTGGTCACCAGACCCTTGACGCTGCACCTTTGACACAGACTGTCGACCGTCGGCCTTGTTCGTCGTCGCCCTGCTTGTGCGGCTCTGCCAACTCTCGCGACCTGTCTGGGGAGCCTTGCTCTTAGCCCTTACTCCGTCCTTGCTATCTCCTACTTTGTCTGCCTGGAAGCTGACTCAGATTGCATCCTTTGTGGCACCTCCACGTAGCAGCGAACCCCTTTTCCTTATCAACAACTTTATAGCAGTAAAGCCTTTGGCTTGTGATAAAAACCATTTTAGGGACACCGTCTTCGTGCATCCAAATTTGGTTGTAGTCGGCGAAGGCATCCATAAAGCTTAGCAACTCATGACCAAAGTGGAGTCAAGCAAGATGTCTACACGAGAGAGGATAGCTATCTAGGCAAGCTTTGTTGAGGCCAGTGTACTCTATGCAAATCAGTTTGGAATCACGACTTTGTTGGCAACCAATTCTGCATGTTCAACTACCTTTATGAAGTCGGCCACAAAGAGCTTGCTCTCCTCTTCTTTGATTATCATTTGGTGCTTAACTGGCTTATGAGACAGATCGACCCTAAGGCTATGTGTGATAATGCTGGGGTCGATGTTGGGCATGCCCATTTCAGTCCATATGAAGACGTCACGATTGCTCTATAAAAAAGGGATGAGACTTTGCTAAACGTCCTTGTTGTGTGGAGCCAATGCGGACAACCTAGTCGTCTCATGCTTGCGAAGAGGGGGATGGAGTCAAGAAACTCGGCTGGTTCACCACTTCTCAATGCATTTTTGTCCTATTAATCCTCGATGGGCATAACTTCTTTTCTTTTGCAAGTAGAAATGTAACAGCGTCAAACGATAGTCCGGTTGCCCTTTACTTCTCCGACTCTATCTTTTGTTACGAACTTCATCTTCAGGTGGTAGGTAGAATAACGGGTTGTAGCTTGTTAAGTCTTGGTCGTCCTAATATTGCACTTTTGGTTGAAGGGACATTGACAACCAAGAAGTCAATAGTTTGGACCGATCAGCGCAAGGCTGATCTGGCCACCATAGAGAAGGAAAGGGAGTCTTCCATGCTCATAAGCTTACCGGTGCACCCAAATGTGACAATTGCGTCGAACTTAACCTTTCTTGAGGAAGGTTCATCAACTAGAAGGCCACGTAAACAATATATTTGCAAAGCTGCCGTTGTCTATAAGCAATCTTTTGACGTCGAAAGTGACTATTCTAAGTGTGACATATATAGTATCGTCGTGGGTGAGTTATACTCCTTCTAAATCAAAGTCATCAAAAGAGAGAATACTTGGGATGCTTAGGAGGGCATTTAGTAAGGTTAACCTAGCGTCGTACGCTTTGGCATTTTTTGAAGGGTCTTCTAAGCGAGTCCACCAAAAATTGCTTTGATTATTGAAGCATCCTTCGGTGCATCATGCCTAGATTTTGAATTTAAGATGTTCCATAAGTGGCGGTTACCTCTGTTGCCCTTCCCATGACTACGGACAAATTCTTTGAGGTAGCATCGAGTAATTAGTCCTTCGATATCTTCCTTAAGTGCTTTGCAATCCTCCATAAGGTGGACGTGGTCCTTGTGGAAGTAGCAATAAAGTGTCCGATCATGCATGTCTAGGTGAAAGTGTATCGGTCCTAGCCATCAGAAGATGTCTTGACCCTTGATGTGGTTGAGAACATGCTCGTGTAATGCATTCAAAGGAGTCCACTTGTCAAGGGATCTGGAACCTTTGGGTTTGTTTCTTTGTTGTCACTTGTCGTCATCGATAGATATTTATAGTCATGAAGGTCTTGATGTTTCTGCCCGGTATATATCTCCTCCTGTGTAATGTTGTCATCTTCTTCTGGGGGCAGATATTTCTCTATGTGGTCAATGTGGTCTGTCATGTTTTGGAGGTCGCTTGTTATGCGAGAACCTGAGAGGTGTCTCAGATGGACTACCCTTTGTCATGGCGACAAAAGTAAGCCTGAGATTGAGATTATCAAGGAGGAGCTTCTCGGTGTTTAAGCATGAATAATAAGACTTCAAGCTCTCGTTAGGGCCCTGTATAATACAGAAGAGCACTCAAGAGTTCTTTCGATAGATCTAGCTGGTAAAAAAGTTAGCTCTGAAGTATTTGACGAGTTATGCCCATCAAAAGATGGACGTTAGGGGAATATGTTGGAACCAGACATAGGGGGAGTCCTTTAGGGTCACTGTGAAGACACGGCACATAAAGGACCAGATGAAGGTTTATGCAAGAGGTGAAGTGAGCCAAGTGTTCTTCTAGACCGTCGGTACCATCATAAGTCATGAATCCTAAAGGCACGGGGGAAGAGTTTGATGTCTTCGATGATTGAACAACCTTTGATGATCAGAGAGGATAGATGTGTCCATTCGAATCATCCCCCCACTGTGCGGTACATGTTAGACGAATGTGCATCCGAATATATAGCGATGATGTCGGGGATCCTTTAGCTTATCTTTAGCGATGGTGACGTAGTTACGTCCATGATCGCGTCCTTGGACAAGGTGTTCAAATGGAGGATTGCCCCTACCCCCTAGTTGTAGCGATGGCACACGATGTTCGACTGCGGCTACTGCTGCAATAATATCAGTCGTTGACGGATGGATTGTCGACGAGGTTGGCAGCGTGGCAGATCTGATCATTGAGGGCGATTAAACAAAGGCTTGGAACTGCTCGAATCTTTGTTGAAGAGCCCGCATGGTAGCGACTAGGTCTATGTCTTGTTCTAGATTTGTTTATGCGCAGTTGCAAGTATAATTTCAGATGTACAGCCAAAAGGAACCGTGCCGTTGGGCAGTGGAGAAGTTCGGAGTGGATGGATCTGCATAGCACAAGAAAGACAACGGTTACCACGCTGAAGGAGTGCCGATAGGAGGTCTCCGATGCCTAAGCCAGTTTTTGCGGAGGATAAAGCCGAAGGACAGAAAGGTGTAGTGTTTGGGGTTTGAGAGCTTAGCCTTACTTAGATCTCATAGAGGATTTTATATATCGAAGAATGATGGAGTAACACAATTATGATTTGATAGGACTACCTCAACCGTAATTGCCATATAAGAGTTTAATGCCCAACCCATCTCCAATAACAATAGAGTCCCAAGTCCTCAATAATCTGTAGAACGTAATAAAAAGACTACAATAGCCTTAGTCCAAGATGACTATTACAGAGTAAATATGGTATGTGCTATTTGGTAGCACGTTTTATCCTATCGGTTACCATTTCTCAAATTATATTCTTTTAAAATATCAAATTCATATAATGTTTTATCATAATGTTATATCATTGAACAGTGTTTTATCGTATTTTTATATCATTGAAATTCACTTCACGTTATCTGGCATATATATATGTGGGGAAAATGGCATTGAGACCACAAAAGGAGTTTTCATATGATTTCAAGAATGATATCCAAACAAGTTAGCCTCTGCTTTTAAGTTTTATAAGATCATATTTGTCATATTTTTCAAAACATAAGCAAAGAAAATGGTGACCAAGTAGAAGCCACGACAACAACTTTCCATTGCCACTGATAGTTTTAAAAAAATTGAGCAATACAATGCATGAAAACTAGTGTTGCTCAACTAATCCTTATCTAAGGAGAATAACATAACATTTTTTTAAAATCAATGAAAATATATGCCATAAGATCATAAACAAGAGACCAGCATCCCTAGGCGCAAGGATTACATTGCAACAAAGTAACAACCAACGTAAAAAAAAAAAAGAACAAGTAAACAACAAATTAAAAGCGCAACATCCTCATGCTTATAGGGATTAAAAAAATAGGACTAAAGTTCAAATTAACACGTAAACCATGCATAAATGGACAAAACTAAAACCCTGGACTCCTTTATTGACCAGATAGAAATCCTCAAAAAGTTCGATCAACACAATCGTCTAAGCTACGTAACATGAAGCACGCAGCCACAAGCACGACTGTCAAGCTTATCAGATTCGCCCAAACCAGTGCCACCTACCTACAACACCGACATATCCACTCACCGACGCACCACCACCATATGAACATTCACCTAACACCAACAAACCGAGGCTACTCTAGCCAACCACGCCATCACACGAGATAGAGAATACTCACCCCAAAACCAAACAAACTGAGGCCACAACCACCAAGTCAACAAACCACCAAACAAAACTCAGACAACTAGCATGGCCACCAAGCTAAGAGAAGGGGGAAGGCAAAACATATCCAGAAACTACACCCTCACTTAGCAACCATACCAATCACTCACCACAAACTAGAAATAGAAAGGGTATCAACTTGAGGGAAAGGAGATGACAAACCCTAACCTAAAAACTACACCCCTCCTCACAGCCTCACCATGCACCAAACAACCCTCAAACGTCAGTGTTGGGGCCCACCACACCCTGCAATACCACCATGAAGAAAGACATCTATCACCAAACCTACCAATAATTGGTGCTTCCATGCAACCAACCACACACGAACCACTTACCCACCTCGCAAACCACCCCGAGACACTTGGGACGGGTGGATTGCAGATCGAACCTCCATGCTACCACTAACTTAAGATCGAATCCAGAAAGAACCAATAAGCCAATCAAGGAAGCATGCCAAGGGGGAAAATGAGCAAAAGGAACCCTAGAAAGCAAAGAAAAGAATCACCACGCCACCATCCACCGGTGGAAATTGGCGGTGGTGGCAAAGACATTACGTTTCCAGTGGGAGAAAAAAGGATTTTTGGGGCGCAATGAAATTAGGGTCAGCGCCCCCTGGAATGAAACACTGTTTTTTATTCGGCTAGTAATAACCTTCCACCTTACTGATTACATTTCTTCCTATTTCAAATAATTGAAACACGTGATATAATCCATAGTGATGCATATGCAACTAGACATAGCTCACATATTATGGCTAGGCCACTCTAACTTAGAGCCGAAATACTGACTTTTGGAAAACAATCTTCTTCCTATTTCAAGTAATTGAAACATGTGATACAATCTATAGTGATACATATGCAACTAGACATAGCTCATATATTATGGCTAGGCCACTCCAACTTATAGCCGAAAAAGGCCGATGCCAATACTGGCTTTTGGAAAACAATCATCGGTTGGAGTCATTAGAGCGAAGTCTCAACATAAATATTTTTATATTATTTTTCTGATTCAGCATTCTAATTTTCTTCACAGACCAGAACTGTCATAGATGTCCATATATTATTTAACAGTTGTTCACTCTGATTCATAGTAGATGGATTTTACACTTTGTAGACGTTGCCTGCTAAAAAGAGTGAGTCCTGGCTCTTTGTATCTTGTGCTAGTCAATCTCGCCTTTTGATGCATCAAGACTCTGTTGATGCTGTGCACGTAGATGCTTCCTTTTGGCCGCCTTGTCTTCGTTCTGATTCCCCCACTTGTGGTATTTTGGTTATGATAACTTTTTTGCCTTTATAATAATACAGACTCTTTCCGCACAGGACTAAAATTTGTTCAGTTGCCCTAAATCCATAGTGAGAAAGGACTGATTAGTGATTAGTTTGGCTTGTATTCTGTGCTCTGAATTGTTTTCTCAACTAATTTTGTGGCTAAGATGCTCGCCGCCGTGAGTATCAATTTGTACTAACAAGTATTCTACTCAAGTTTATACCTTCTTGATGATTCTAGAGTTAGGAAACTAACTCCAACCTAACGTTTGTCCATGAAATATGCAAAGCGTTGAACTTACGAAATCGAAAGGGCTAACATTCTCACAGCACAAGTCTACACCTTAACAAAGCTGAACTCATCTTGCAGAAACGGCATTCGAACATATTTACTGAAGTATCATGAGGCCGATGTTACTGACCTCACAGCATAGCCCCTGCGACTTGCTATTCATATTGCCAGGTGCAAAAGACTTGCACTGTTGAGTTTTGTGAGTTGAGTTGTTTGAAAACAACTCACTCTTTTGTCCCACATTGCTTGGAAGTTGGTTTTGAAAAGGGTTTATAAGAGCAAAAGTGCTTTTACTTTACACTTGGTGGTAAGACTAGAGTGTGTTAGTCCCCATGCTACCCGCATGCGGGTGCGCGAGTTTAGGCGCGTTTTGGCGCGTTATTAGGCGCACTTTGCACACTTGCCGCGGTCGCAAAAAAATACGTGAGTTATTTTTGGAAAATATTTTGTATTTTCAAAAAATAGTTTTATTGGAAAAGGTGTGAGATTTATTTAAATTCGACTTTTGATTTATTGTCAGTTATTTTAACTGTTACAACTGTTTGATTTTCCAACAGTTGTGTCTGTCCAAAAAGTTCACACCTTTTTAGATTTATAAATATATTTTTTTCAGTTCTTTTAAGATACTGGTTTTCCTGATTTCTGCAAAATCTTTATAGCAAAAAAAACGTACATTGCTTCAAAGAGAATTCCAAGGGAAATTTTTGATTTTGCTGTTTGCATATTCCCACAGACTTTGTTGTATCCTGGAGGATTATTTGTCGATAACCCATCAGCAAGCTCGATTTCGAGTGGGGACAAATAAAACCTTAAAGAAAGCGATCACGCGCCTCAAAGTCTTCAATTCTAATTCCGATTCCACCAAATTTCTCAACAATTTTAAGGCTTTATTCTGTTCTGCTACAATGGATTCGGAGTCAAGCAAAGTGATGAATCAAGACTTGGTGAAACTGGATCGTTTTGATGGCAACAACTATGCTCGATGGAAGGACAAGATGATGTTTCTTCTCACTGCTTTAAGGATTTCATACATTCTGGATCCTGAATTGTCACCACCACCAGAGGAACCAAGGACTTCTACAGAAGGTGTTCCACCCCATGCCGAAGAATTTGAGCGTGTTAAGAAGGAAAGGAAGAAACGCGAAGAAGACGAACTTCTGTGCCATGGACACATTCTGAATGGGCTGTCAGATCGTCTATATGACTTGTTCACCGAAATCAAATCTGCCGTGATATTTGGAGTGCGTTGGACTACAAGTATAAGGCTGAAGAAGAAGGTACAAATAAATACCTTATTGCTCAGTACTTCGATTTCGTAATGGTTGATGATAAACCTGTGTTAGAACAAGTCCATGCTCTTCAAGTGATTGTTAATAAGATTCGAGCCCTCAAGATTAGCCTTCCAGAATCGTTTCAAGTAGGGGCTATAATAGCAAAATTACCCCTTCTTGAAAGGATTACCGGAAGAAGTTGATGCACAAGTCAGAGGACTTTACATTGGAACAGTTTTAGAAACACCTTCGTATTGAAGAGGAGTCACGCAAACGTGAAAATAAGGTTACTGTTTCGGTTGAGTCCAATGTGCACTATGTGGATGGGAGCGGATTGCAGTCTAAAAATCCGGCCTTGCAAGTAAGGAAGAATGATGAACAATTTAAGAAGAAAGCTAATCAAGATGGAGAACAAAAGAAGAAGAAAGGAAGCTGCTATGTTTGCAGGAAAAAGGGTCACTACGCTAAGCAGTGTAGATACCGAAAGGGAAAATTCAATGGAAATGATGGAAAGGCAAACATGGTAGAAGAAAATCTCGTTGCTATGATTTCTGAAGTTAACATGGCAATGGAGAAATCTGGATGGTGGTTCGATTCTGGCGCCACAGTTCACGTCTGCAAGGACAAGTCTATGTTTAAAGCATATGAAGAAGTGACTGATGGCCAAGAGGTGCAAATGGGAAACCATACTTGTGCCAAAGTTTCCGGCAAGAGAACTGTGGAAGTCGACTTCATGTCCGGAAGGAAACTTAGCCTTTTGAATGTTCTCTATGTACCCGAAATTAGAAAGAACTTAGTTTCTGTTGATTTGCTTTGTAAGAGGGGATTTCGGGTAGCTTTTGAATCTGACAAGGTTATCTTGTCTAAGAATGGTAGCTTTGTGGGAAAAGGGTACGCTTGGGATGGAATGTTTAAGTTAAGCATAATAAAAGTACTAATTCTGCTTATATTGTCGAGTCTTCTTCCTTATGGCATGGTCGGTTGGCTCACTTGAATTATGGTTCTATGAAGAAATTGGACTTAATAGATTTTAATAATACTTTGGATAAATGCGAAGTATGTGCTAAATCTAAAATGGTTAAGAAGCCTTTCCTAGTGTTAAAAGAGATTCTAAAATTTTAGATTTAGTACATTCTGATATATATGAGTTAAATAGGGTGCTAACTCGCGGAGGAAAAAGGTACTTTATAACCTTTGTTGATGACTACAGTAGGTACTTATATGTCTACCTATTAAGGTCTAAGGATGAAGCATTTACCATGTTCAAAAAATATAAGGCAGAAGTCGAAAATCAACTTGAGAAGAAAATTAAGATCCTACGTTCTGATAGGGGCGGGGAGTATTTTCTAAATGATTTTATAGATTTCTGTGAGGAACATGGCTTGATTCATCAAAACTCCGCACCCTACACACCTCAACAAAATGGCTTGGCTGAAAGGAAAAACCGTTCTTTAGGAGAAATGGTTAATTGCATGATAGTTAATGCTAAACTACCTCTAAACTTGTGGGGGAAGCTTTACTCACCGCATGTTATATTCATAATAGGGTGCCTTAAAAAAGGAATAATGTGAGCCCTTATGAATTGTGGAAAGGTAGAAAACCTAACCTTTCATATTTACAAGTGTGGGGGTGTTTAGCATACTATAGAGTTCCAGATCCTAAAAGGACTAAGCTTGGACCAAGGGCTATTAGAAGTGTATTCGTTGGATATGCTGAAAATAGCAAAGCCTATAGACTTCTTGATTTGGAGTCTAATGTGATAGTAGAATCTTGAGATGTAAAATTCTTTGAAAATAAGTTTTCTACTGATTATGAAGTCATAAATGATGATTCTCAAGGAAATGGTCCAAAGGAACCTTTAGGATTGGAAAGGCACCAACTTATTGATTCTAGAATTCAGCCAATGGAACCTAGAAGAAGCACTAGAGCAAGGAAAGAGAAGGGATTAAATTCAGATTTTATTTCTTCTCAAAGTATTTGTGTTTCTTGTTGAAGGTGATAGAAATAATAATGTAATTAACAAGTACCCTATCGTGTTAAATTTGGAGGATGACCCAAGGTCATTTAGTGAGGCTATGTCATCAAGAGATGCATCTTTTTGGAAGGAAGCAATTGATGATGAAATGGACTCAATTATGTCAAATAACACATGGGTACTAGTTGATTTACCCCAAGGTTCCAAACCCATGGGGAGTAAGTGGGTCTTTAGAAGAAAATACAATTCTGATGGTTCTGTTCAAGCCTTTAAGGCTAGATTAGTAGCCAAAGGGTTTAGACAGAAAGAGGGAACTGATTATTTCGACACTTATGCACCAGTTGCTCGTATAACTTCAATCAGAATTCTCATGGCTTTAGCATCCATTCACCATCTTTATGTTCATCAAATGGATGTTAAGATTGCCTTCTTAAATGAAGACTTGAGTGAAGAAGTCTACATGGAGCAACCCGAAGGGTTTGTCTTACATGGAAATGAAAAGAAGGTATGCAAGTTAGTTAAATCACTGTATGGGCTTAAACAAGCACCAAAGCAGTGGCATAAGAAATTTGATTCGGTTATACTATCTTTTGGTTTCAAGTATAACAGTGCAGACATGTGTATTTATTCTAAATTCACTACTAACTATGGAGTGATAGTTTGCTTGTATGTTGATGACATGCTAATTTTTGGAACTAATATGGATGGGATAAATGAGACCAAGGAGTATCTATCTTCCATGTTTAAAATAAAAGACTTGGGTGAGGTAGATACTATCTTAGGAATAAAAGTAAGGAAGCATAGTGGGGGTTATGCTTTGAGTCAATCTCATTACGTTGAGAAAATATTGACTAAGTTTAAACATCTTGGATTTAAAGAGTTTAGTACTCCTTTTGATCCAAATATGAAATTAGCAAGCAACTCCCGTAGAGCAATAGCACAACTAGAATATGCTAGTGCTATTGGTAGTTTAATGTATGCTATGCATTGTACAAGACCGGATATTGCTTTTTCTGTTGGTAAACTTAGTAGATTTACTAGTAACCCCAGTGTAGAACATTGGAAGGCCATTGGCCGAATCCTCGGTTACCTCAAGAGAACCATGGGATTCACATTGTTCTACAATGATTATCCGGCTGTATTAGAAGGATACACCGATGCAAGTTGGATAACGAGTGTGGGAGATAATAAGTCTACTTCTGGTTGGGTATTTACCCTAGCAGGAGGAGCAGTTTCTTGGGCAAGCAAGAAACAGACGTGCATATCTCATTCCACTATGGAATTCGAATTTATTGCTCTTGCAATAAGTGGTAAGGAAGCAGAATGGATTAGAAACTTATTGTTAGATATAAAGTTATGGCCTAATCCTATGCCTCATATTACTGTTTATTGTGATAGTGAAGCCACTTTATCAAGGGCATATAGTTGTACCTATAATGGTAAGTCTAGACATACACCACAAGAAAATATGTATTTTGCGACGGAGTTTTAGCGACGGAAGGTATTCCGTCGCTAAACATGTCTTTAAGCGACGGAATATACCGTCGTTAAAACTCCGTTGCAAAATACTATTACCGACGGAAGACACCGTCGGTAAAAGTATTTTGCAACGGAGTTTTAACGGTGGACTTTTAGCGACGGAATTACCGTCGCTAAATATTTTTTATAAAATTAGTAATTTTGAGTTTTTTTTAAAATTATTTAAACGACGGAATAAAACGTCGCTAAAAATTCTGTCGCAAAAGTCTTTATAATAAGACATTCACCGACGGAGTTTTAGCGACGGTCTTATTCCGTCGCTAAAGATCCTCCATTTAAATTCAGATCTGGTTTCTTTCTCTCTCCCCGTTCTCTCTCTGAAATTCTGCTCCCACCCACCCACCGCCGTTCTCACCTCCGGCGACCCTTCTCTACGGCGACCCAGCTCCGGCGACACTCCCATCCCCCACCCGACGCCGTGCCACCAAGCCTTGCACTCCGGTCGTGCCACAAAGCCTCCACTATCGCCGCGCAAGGAAACCCACCACTGCCGCCGCACCACCAACGCCGGCGCCGTCGTACCCACCTCGAGATTTGTATGTCAATTGCCCTAAATTATCTGAATTTTTTGTTAATTTGTCTTCAATTTAGGTTACATGCCCTAAATTATCTGAATTATTTAGATTTGTATGTCAATTTAGGTTCAATTTTTTGTTAATTTGTCAATTGCCCTAAATTATCTAAATTATTTATGATGTCATTCACTTTGTTGTTCAGACGGATCTTGGCTTATTGAAGAACTTGAACTTGTTATCTCTAATTTTCCTTAATTCTTGACGAGGTAGGGAAGAAAACCATATTCGGTAGTTAGTCTGTAACACCGATATAGATCATGGTGACACTGAAAGGTCATAGATTATGGGCCATTGCATGACATCAGGATAAGAAAGCCTCTGTATTGTTTATTCAATTCAACCGACCACTAAATTAAAGTAATTGAACCATAATTGAACCCTAAGTAAATCCTAAATTGAATGCCCTAATTGAATCGAACCCTAAATTAAACTAATTGAACCCCTAATTAAACCCTAAATTGATTGCCCCAATCTAACCGAACCCTAATTGAACCCTAAATTGAATGCCTCAAATCAACCAAACCCTAAATTGAATCAATAGAGCCCCCTAATTGAACCCTAAATTGAAGTAATTGAATCCTAAATTGAATGCCCTAATTGAATCGAACCCTAAATTAAACTAATTGAACCCCTAATTAAACCCTAAATTGATTGCCCCAATCTAACCGAACCCTAATTGAACCCTAAATTGAATGCCTCAAATCAACCGAACCCTAAATTGAATCAATAGAGCCCCCTAATTGAACCCTAAATTGAAGTAATTGAATCCTAAATTGAATGCCCTAATTGAATCGAACCCTAAATTAAACTAATTGAACCCCTAATTAAACCCTAAATTGATTGCCCCAATCTAACCGAACCCTAATTGAACCCTAAATTGAATGCCTCAAATCAACCGAACCCTAAATTGAATCAATAGAACCCCCTAATTGAACCCTAAATTGAAGTAATTGAACCCTAAATTGAATGCCCTAATTGAATCGAACCCTAATTTGAACTAATTGAACCCCTAATTAAACCCTAAATTGATTGCCCCAATCTAACCGAACCCTAATTGAACCCTAAATTGAATGCCCTAATCCAACCGAACCCTAAATTGAACTAATTGAACCCTAAATTGAATGCCTCAAATCAACTGAACCCTAAATTGAATCAATAGAACCCCCTAATTGAACCCTAAATTGAAGTAATTGAACCCTAAATTGAATGCCCTAATACAATCGAACCCTAAATTGAAATAATTCAAGCGCATCGGATATGTGAATTTTGAACATTTTTTTCCCATTTGAACATTGATCATTTGTTTGATAATTTTAGGTTGTTAATTGTGCGTTTTAGAATTGTGATTATTGATCGATGATTTTAGGTTATTAGCTGTGCATTTGAAGTAATTGCGATTATTAATTGATGATTTTAGATTGTTAATTGTGCATTGAGCATTTGAGATATTGAGATTATTGACGGAGGATGGGACCCAATTGGATTGAATGTGTGGTTTTTGTTAATTTTTATTGCATTGAGCATTTGAGAATTGAGAATTGAGGTTGTTGACGGAGGATGGGACCCAATTGGATTGACATACCTGTTAGTTAGCGCAGACACGGACAGCACGTCTGATCGACGGTGTCCGACATTTAAAAAACAAATTAACGTATGCCGATGTGTCTGGAGGTGCGTGTCGGTGGGCGTCGGACATGTGTCCGGAGGCTTCGTGGACGTGTCCAAAGGCGTCGGACACGTGTCGGTATGTGTCGGACACGTGTCCGGAGGTGTCAGACACGTATCGGACACCATATCGACACCCTATATGAGGTGTCGGAATTGAGATTGTTGACGGAGGATGGGACCCAATTGGATTGAGATACCTGTTAGTTAGCGCAGACACGGACAGCACGTCTGATCGACGGTGTCCGACATTTAAAAAACAAATTAACGTATGCCGATGTGTCTGGAGGTGCGTGTCGGTGGGCGTCGGACACGTGTTAGTATGTGTCGGTCACGTGTCTGGAGGTGTCAGACACGTATCAGACACCATATCGACACCCTATATGAGGTGTCGAAATTGAGATTGTTGACGGAGGATGGGACCCAATTGGATTGAGATACCTGTTAGTTAGCGCAGACACGGACCGCACGTCTGATCGACGGTGTCCGACATTTAAAAAACAAATTAACGTATGCCGATGTGTCTGGAGGTGCGTGTCAGTGAGCGTCGGACACGTGTCCGGAGGCTTCGGACACGTGTCCAAAGGCGTCGGACACGTGTCCGGAGGTGTCAGACACGTATCGGACACCATATCGACACCCTATATGAGGTGTCGGAATTGAGGTTGTTGAATGTGCATTAAATTTAGGTTAGTTAGGTTAATGCAACATTTTTAGCATGCACCCCCTGGAATCTAATCGTGGCTCCAGCGCTGGCTATAATTACCCCTAATTAGTCCTGATTAACAATATTTTAGTAAATCAATTAACCCTAATTAGCTCCAACGAGCCTAATTAGTTTTAATTAACCCTAAGAACCTGATGAAATTCAAATTAGCTGTAATTACTCCAAATTAGCCCAAATGAACCCAATTATGCGCATATTGATTGTAGTTAGCCTAATTAGTCATAATGTGCACTAACATAACCCAATTACGCCTAATTAGCGCTAGTTAGGACTAATCAACACTACTCGGCACCATCAAAACCCTAATTAGGACTAAATAACCCTAATTAGTCCTAATCAACCCTAATTAGCTATAATTATCCGAAACTAGCCCTCATTAACATTAATTAGCCCTAACATAACCCAATTAAGCCTAATTAGCCCTAATTAGGACTAATCAGCACTACTCGGCACAATTAAACCCTAATTAGGACTACATAACTCTAATTAGCCATAATCAACCCTAGTCAGCTATAATTATCCGAAACTATCCCTCATTAACCTTAATTAGTCCTAACATAACCCAATTAAGCCCAATTAGCCCTAATTAGGACTAATCATCACTACTCGGCACAATTAAACCCTAATTAGGACTAAATAACCCTAATTAGTCCTAATCAACCCTAATCAGCTATAATTAATAATCGTAATTAACCCTAATAACCCAGTTAGCCCTAATTAGCCCTTGTACATCCCATAATTACTCCATGTTGCCCAGAGATGGTTCAATTACTCGTTGTTTACAAACCCTGCCTTCTTTATATTAATTGTTGTTTTGAGAAGTCCATTGGCAACGAGATGGTTCAACTCGTTGCCAACGAGTTCTATTTAATGTGGAATTGGTAACATATGCAACGATCATTCTGTAGTTTTGATATTTCGGAAAGATTCTTGCATATCTTATCAATTTCTGAACACATGCATGCATAGAAACCCTTAGTTCCCGTTCAAAGGTACTCATTACAAGGTAATGCCTTGTAATGAGCCTTTGGATGTCCAGTTTGGACAGTTTGGAAAAGCTAATTGTTTATAAAACAGTATTTTGACTCATGCTTTATGTTCTATGTCGTGGATATTTGGTACACGTTCTCGTGTGTTTCTCTGGGTGCATACAGATCTGGTGTTCTAACATCCGTCAAACCTTCCTGAGCAAGGTTAGATGAATGTTAGAACACCTAATCGATGTGGTGTACTTGGAGAAATGCGGGGAGGTGCTGCCGAATTTTCCACAGACATCGGACTAAGCATGAGTTATTCACTATTTTATAAACATGTGCTTTTCTGAATGGGATAGGACCACTACCTGTGTCAAGAGTGGAGGGGAAATATGTAGACATGTTGTAACATTCATGCATTGATATTTACATCGGCAATGCCTAATCACTGGTCATTATTGAAGGTGGTATACAGTACGATAATTCAGTCGTCATGTCAGTCGATCGAAGTTGGATGAAAAGGAAGAATGCTGAAGATTTTGAGTGTCGCGTTGACGAATTTCTCGACTTCGCTTATGCGCATCCTGCACATGTTGACCTTGATAAGATAAGGTGTCCGGTAGATGTGAGTTGTTGCACTGGAGAAAAAGAATTGAAGTAAAATGGCATCTTCGTCGGTACGGTTTTATGGGTGGATACACAAGGTGGACGCAGCACGGGGAAACGATAGTATTGTCGTCCAACCTGGCTAGTCAAACTGAAGTTAAGGAGGAGGCACGATATGATTTCCGAGATATGATTATGGATGCTGGGCATGCTAATGTTGACTGGGGTAACGACAGTCCACAACCGCCGAACGAGGGGGCTCATCAGTTTTATGAGTTGTTGAGAGCTGCGGAAGAGCCGCTGTGGGATGGAGCTCCGAAACACACACGGCTGTCTACGGTTAGCAGGTTATTACAGTTAAAATCAGACCACGGGCTGAGTGAGAAAGGTTTTAACGAGTTTGTTACCTTCATCAAAGAAATACTGCCCGAAAGTGAAAAGCTACCGCCGTCGTACTATGACGCGAAGAAGATGATGAGGAAACTTGGGTTGAGCTATCACCGGATAGATGCGTGCAATAACGATTGTGTATTATTCTGGAAAGAGAATAAGGATTTGTCATTATGTCCGGTATGTGATCATTCGAGGTACAAACCGGACAAAGGGAAGAAGAAAAACATTGCATGGAAGATATTGCGATATTTCCCGGTCACACCACGGCTTCAGAGAATGTACTACTCCTCCAGTACAGCTGAACATATGAGGGCTCACCGTGAGACTCGCAGCAACGATGCCGATGTGCTGACACACCCAGCTGATGGAGAGGCGTGGAAGGAGTTTGACCGCAGGCATCCAGTCTTTGCTCAGGAAGTTCGGAATGTTAGACTTGGTCTGGCAACCGATGGGTTCAACCCTTTCGGTCAGTCTACCACGCCTTACTCCTGTTGGCCTGTTATTATTGTCCCTTACAACCTTCCACCAGGCATGTGCATGAAGAAGCCGTATATGTTCTTGTCGTTGCTTATTCCGGGGCCGAAGAGTCCCGGTAAGGACATAGATGTGTATTTAAGGCCGTTGATTGATGAGTTAAAACAATTATGGTGGAATCATGGAGTCGAAACATATGATGCATCCCTTAAACAAAATTTTCAGATGAGGGCTGCTTTGATGTGGACTATACATGATTTCCCCGCATTGGGAATGACGTGTGGCTGGAGCACACATGGGAAGCTAGCATGCCCTGCTTGTATGGGCGTGAACCCCGGTCATACGTTAAAGCACGGCGGAAAGGCCTCGTGGTTCGGATGTCACCGTAAGCTTTTGCCACCGGGCCATCAGTTTCGTAGGCAGAAGGATAAATTTGACGGGACAATCGAGCGTGAGGTTGTCACACTGGACTACCCATCTGGTGAAGAAGTACTCTCACACCTGGAGGCACTTGATACTGACATACCACACGGTAAGGGTGTGCCGGATCGGAAGATTGCAGGGTTCGGGAAAGAGCACAACTGGAGAAAATTTTGTATCTTCTGGGAGTTACCCTACTGGAGGACGCTCGTTATCCGAAACAACATGGATGTGATGCATATTGAGAAGAACGTTTTTGATAATGTGTTCAACACAGTGATGAATGTCAAGGGCAAATCGAAAGATCACCTTAAAGCGAGAAGGGATCTACAACAGTTGGGTGTACGCCGTGAATTGCATCCTCGGACAGTCAGTGGGAGGACCATACTTCCGAAAGCACCTTACTGTCTAGACAAGAAACAAGTGGAGAAGGTCTGTCAGTGGGTTAAGAATTTGAAGCTTCCGGATGGGTTTGCGTCCAACATATCTCGTTGTTGCAATGTATCGGAATGCAAGTTCCAAGGGATGAAGAGTCACGACTGCCACGTATTCATGGAGAGATTCATTCCTATTGCCTTCCGGGGACTGTTGCCACGGGTTGTTTGCGAGACTTTGACTGAATTATCTCATTTCTTTCGAGATATATGCGCTTCTACGATCCGGGTGAGTAACATGGAAGTGCTTGAGAAGAACATTGTGGTGACGATTTGCAAGCTGGAGAAAATCTTCCCACCTTCGTTCTTTGATTCAATGGAGCATCTGCCTGTTCACTTGGCATATGAAGCTAAGATGGGTGGACCCGTGCAATATCGGTGGATGTATCCCTTCGAGAGGTAATCCTTAAATTGTTATAGTTGTTCGTTTACACTTAATGCGACATCTGTTATCATTGATATTCCACCTAACTTGATTCGCTAAACTTCTAGGTTCATGTTCCATTTAAAGAAAAAAGTCCGTAATAAGGCTCGGGTTGAAGGCTCAATTGCGGAGGCTTACGTAATGGAAGAACTTGTAAACTTTTGTAGTCAATATTTCGGGCCTAATGTTGGTACGAGGTTAAATCAACTAGGCCGAAATGACCCCGGATCAAGCACTAATTTGGAAGGGCAATTGTCAATATTCAAGCAGCCAGGGAGTCCGTTCGGCCGAACGTATACTCGATGGCTAACGGATGAAGAGTACAGTGCTGCAACAATATATGCCCTTCTAAATTGCGATGAAGTTTCGGCATTCGTTGAGTAAGTTAAAGTCTTAATTCACTTACATTGTTGTACATAATTGAAAGTGTGTGTTAAGTGAGTCAACTATATTGGTTTGCAGTGAGTTCGATGCGGAATCCTTAATCACTGATCCCGCTGGACTTGAATCTCATCGAAAATCACAATTTGTGCAGTGGTTCAAAATTCGTGTAAGATTGTTTAACGAGATTATATTATGTGTTATATACAGTTCTGTGGCCAATTAGTATACTGATTTATCCTTAATTTTTACCGTCATCTACAATAGGTTCAGTCAATGGATAGACCAGTGGCCTCATGCTTGAAATTACTAGCCGAAGGCCCTAACAAACAAACATCCTGTTACGGAGGCTATATCATCAACGGGTTTAGGTTTAACGTAAAAGATGATGACCGAACAAAACAAACCCAAAACAGTGGAGTCTTGGTCAACGGCGACTGTTATGCCGAGAATTGCATGGATTTTTACGGAGAGCTAGATGAGATTGTTGAGCTAACATATTTGGGTTCCCAAAACCGCCTGGTAATGTTCAAGTGTACGTGGTTCGATGTCACATGCAGTAGAGGAATCCGTGTTAGCTCTCAAGGGATTGTAGATGTCAATGTCAAGTCAAGACTTGCATCAGACGAGCCCTTTGTGTTTGCTAGTCAAGCTGTACAAGTCTTTTACGCGGAGGACGTCGCCAATCCCAAATCTCATTGGTATACAACTATCAAGTCCAAGAAATTGCCCGTGACATATGACAGTGAGCTAGACTCCTTTCAAGCCGACCAACCACGTGTCTTGTTCCCTGTTGAGGTCAACAACGAGGAGGACGATCTTCCTCTTCCAACAACACTTCTTGTAGGAGAAGAAGTCGTAGATGATGACGCGGAAGATGTTGAAAGTGTTGGAGATGATGTGACCGAGTCTACTGATGAAGAGGATGAATTAGAAGATGAAGAGGACGACGAGTCCCACGAAGAAGAGGGCGACGACGAAAGTGATGAAGATGATTCGCAAACTGAAAATGATTGACTTGTAATGTTGTAACATCACGGGAAAAATGTAGTAACATTTTAGAACTTGGTGTTTATTGATGTGTTTTTGCACATATATATATATATATATATATATATATATATATATAGTGCCGATGATGATTTATGCCTAAATTATTGTTTTTCACGTGTTAATGTCTTTGTATATAATCTATATGAAGTCAGATATGGATAGGATACGGGCTATTCGTGGCCGGGCTGGACGCCGAGCTGCTTCCTCCCCGGTTAGTCCCACCTCGTCATTGCCTACTGATGACGAGGCACAGAGTGATCGCGGACAGCCATCGGGGGCCCAGCCCCAGCCGTCGCCGTCACCGTCACCCCAGCCCCAGCTCGAGCCGTCGCCCCAGCCCGACGCAGATTCATCCCACACGCGCGTGCATTCTCCATCTTCCGTGGGTTCTACCTCAGGTATAGTTGATAACGGTGTTTCGTACATTTTCGCTAGCCTTATATTTGAACTGTATTAATGTCTGTGTTTTGTAGGATCTCGACGAGGCCGTGGTCCGACACGCGGGGTACGCATCGACCCCCAGCGTAAACAGAGAGTTACGCTCACGCAGGAGGGCCTGTAAGTACTAAAAATATCACCCCATGCCTTATGTTTAAAATTTTGGGGTGTTAATTTATATTTGAACTGTATTAATTAATTTAATTACTTCTTTGGCAGGATCCTGGAGAATATTGCGAGGACGAAGATCGGCGTTCTTGTGAAGGGCCGATTCTTCGAGCCACGCCTGTACTGGAAGGACTGGGATGCCGCTGCGAGGGAGGCCCTATGGGAGGAGTGGCTGGTACGGTGAAGTATTTTTTTCAGCGTTAGTAAATGTTAAATTACAGTTTGTTTTATGTTGTTAATTTGTGTTATTGAATGCCTTACAGGAGGGGTTCACGTTTGACACGCCTCAGCAGCAGGTACTGGGGCAGCAGGCTTTCTTTGCCTACATCGGCAAGAATTACCGCCGATGGCTCCACGATGCACGGGACCGGGCGAAGAAGGCGCTGCCCGCGGGTGCCCCGATGACGGACATGGCGAGATATCCCCCACATTGGATATCTCACCGTGTATGGGGGGAGATGATAGATCGGTGGGCTACGGATCCAGGTTGGGACGCCAAGAGTAAGAGCGGGACTGAGAACAGACAGAACAAAGATCCGACGCACACGGGGGGGTCGGTGCCACACGACATCGTCCGACACAAGAACGCGGTCGAGCACCCGGATCTGGAGGACGATGAGGTCGTAGCTCTGACGTATAATCAGACGCACGTGCGGAAGAAGGACAAGGACGAGACGCACCGGGCGGGCGACTATATTTCAGATATTGCCCGGCGGATCGATGTGAGTCAATTTATTTAAGTTAATGTTTTTTCTTTCTATCCTCAATGTCTGTTTCGTTAATTAATGCCCTAACATATCGTTAAACCACTATTTTTGCAGGCCTCGTATGAACAGCTAAGGGGGTCCGAGCAGCAGTCCGGACAGCCATCAGCGTCCACTAGTACGGCTGCGAGTACTGGGGGGTTGAAGCGATGGCTGGATACGCCGGAGGTCGTGAATCGGCCGAAAGGCCGCATACGCGGCCTGCCTAGCACGACTGCTCGTGCCGTGATAGGAGCGTCCTCACCCCCTGCTGCCCCTCCACAGACACCGGCTCCTCGGCCTCAGTTGGACGACGAGGAGATCCAGCGCATTGCTACAGTGGTGTGCCGGATGATCAGGGAGCAGGGCACTGCTGGACAGGCCGCCCCGGCCCCGGATCAGCAGGATCCAGATCCGGGACTCGGGAACCCCTGATGAGCCCCTTCCCGTGCCCGTTCCTAGCTTCCCCCCCCGTGCCCGCCTTGTACTTCTCCCCTCTCCTAACCGGCTATATCCGGTTCCCGGCTTGTACATATATGAATTTTTTTTATTATAAATTTTTTTTATAATTGATTATATATATTTCTTTCTGTATTGATTATTGCGCGTTGTTGTTGAGATTTGAAAATTGTATTACAGGTTTGGGTAATTGAAAAATAAAAAAAAATTGACTTTTGGCGACGGATTAATTCCGTCGCTAAAGTATTCCTACAATCAGTTATTTAGCGACGGAATATTCCGTCGCTAAATAAGTTTTTTAGCGACGGAATATTCCGTCTCAAAAATATAAATCCGTCGCTAAAGAATATAATTCACGACGGAATATCCGTCGCTAATTAAAATAAATCCGTCGGTAAAAATGACATATTTAGCGACGGATTTAAAAATTCCGTCGCTAAACTATTAGTGACGGGCTTTTATACGAGGGATATTTAGCGACGGTGAATCCGTCGCTAATTCTTTTAGAGACAGATTTTTGGCTTTTAGCGACGGATTACCCCGTCGCTAAAACCCTGTTTTCTTGTAGTGATATAAGTCTACGACATGAATTTGTGAGACAATTGATACAAGATGGTGTTATAACAATTGTCTATGTGAAGTCAAGTAAAAACTTGGCAGATCCTCTTACAAAAGCTTTGTCAAGAGAGCTAGTAAGAATGACATCTTATGAGATGGGGCTGAAACCTATTGAAATAATCACCAGTAATGGTAACCCGACCTAACACTAGGAAATGACTAGTCGTAAGGTTTAATGGGTAAAAATAATTTACTGATATGTGATTGTAAGTACTGATAATGTCGAGCCCCTAAATAATGAAGTATTCAGTACTGTCCGTTACGATTTAGAGGTTGAGAGTTTTCTCTTAATGAAGTATGAGACTATTTTGTAATGTGTTCTAGTAGCGGAAACACATAGCATAACTTCACCTATATGAACTTAGAAGTGGTACCGCTTCTTATGAAAGTTTGGGTTTACTTTCTAAAGAGTTCATGAAACAGGATATAGCACAAGGCCATAATAGTGCTAAGTTGACTAAGAATTTCTCGTCTAAGCAAGAAATTTGTATGTGTGCAATAGCTCCGGTTTTATAATAAAGAGTAGCTAGTTTAAAGCTAAGGCCACTAGTAACTATTATAGAACTTTGAGCTATTCGCACTAACGCAAGGTTTAAATCGAAAGATACCTTTATGAATGCATATTAATTTCTCGTATGTCTTGGCTATAGTTATTTTTCAAATTGTTCGTTATTTTCAAACAAATGGGGGGGTGGGGGATTGTTGAGTTTTGTGAGTTGAGTTGCTTGAAAACAACTCACTCTTTTGTCCCACATTGCTTGGAAGTTGGTTTTGAAAAGGGTTTATAAGAGCAAAAGTGCTTTTACTTTACACTTGGTGGTAAGACTAGAGTGTGCTAGTCCCCATGCTACCCACGTGCGGGTGCGCGAGTTTAGGCGCGTTTTGGAGCGTTATTAAGCGCACTTAGCACTTTTGATTTTCAAAAATATTTTGAAAATATTTTGTATTTTTAGAAAATATTTTGTATTTTAGAAAAATAGTTTTATTGAAAAAGGTGTGATATTTATTTAAATTCGACTTTTGATTTATTGTCAGTTATTTTAACTGTTACAACCGTTTGATTTTCCAACAGTTGTGTCTGTCCAAAAAGTTCACACCTTTTCAGATTTATAAATACATTTTTTTTTCAGTTCTTTTAAGATACTGGTTTTCCTGATTTCTGCAAAATCTCTATAGCCAAAAAACGTACATTGCTTCAAAGAGAATTCCAAGAGGAATTTTCGATTTTGCTGTTTGCAGATTCCCACAGACGTTGTTGTATTCTGAAGGATTATTTGTCGCTAACCCATCAGCAAGCTCGATTTCGAGTTGGGACAAATAAAGCCTTAAAGAAAGCGATCACGGGCCTCAAAGTCTTCAATTCTAATTCCGATTTCACCAAATTTCTCAACATGCACTGCATTTGGTTTTCGGGACAACGGGTTAAATTTATCCGGCAGATACATCATCGGGCCGGTTTCACAACATAGCCCATGTTGTCCCACTCGCCTATCTAACGCAGCCTTAAAGATGCATAATTACATGATCGTATGACAGGAAAAGAAACATTTGCAACAAATACTGGCTTCCCCAGAAATGTAATAACCAATTCAAAAAGAAATTAATTAAGAAAGTAACTAGGAGAAACGTTATCAAATAATTGCCATGAGGGATAAACACAGGAAAACGAAATACAAACAAAAGTTTAACTTAAAGAAGACCTGGGCTGATTGTCACGATGTCCTCTCGCTTGCATTCTGCTGTAGCGATCTGCAGCTATTGATAGTAACTCTGTGGAAACTAGATACCCTGGTCCCATCTGCAGCTATTGACAGTAACTCTATGGAAACTAGATACCCTGGTCCCATCTGCAAATTGTCATGGACTATATGCATCAGGGTAGAAAAATAATACGTGAAGCAAAAGATTTAAAGGGTGAATACAAGGCTGCAAGTGCCAAAAGTTCATGCAAGCACCAATAGGATTTGGATCAAAGGTGTAATCTGCAGCCTGTGGTTTTCCCATTTCCCCCCCTCTTCTCTAGCGAGTAAAAGTATATTAAAAGGTGCCAAAAGTGGGGCACAACCCTCTAGAACGGAGGAAATAATCTATACCAGCCGCAAAAGCTATCCAAAAAGACCAAAAATTGTCTGGATCCCATAGAACAAAGTTCGGCTCAGAAAAACGAAGTCCAAATATCCTTTGGTAAAGCCCAAAAGCCCTATTGTTTCTCTCCAGTCACCATGACCGGTGTTATCCTTTGGTAAAGCCCAAATATCCTTCCAGTGGCTTGCCTCAGCTGCAGCTTGAACATTAATGTCATTTTCATTTACAGTAGAAGCATAATTTAAATGCCGCCGCGGGGTAACCATAGCACACCACCTCTTCCCTTGAAGCATCAGCACAACACATTAAACCGTGTATCTCAGCTTCGTAAATATATCCATCCCTCACTATTAGAAAGGGGCCCTGTCGATGAAAGCACATGGATAATCTCTTCAAATACACCCTCCTGCTTTGCTATCAAGAGGATCCAGCGACTTTAATATTATCCTTAAGCACAAAATCCATGCCTACATAAGCTCAATCAAAGTCCAATTCGTCCTTGTTTCACTTTCTTATATATCTTATGGTTTTATTTCGCTACCGAACGTTCCAAAAATAGTTTGTAGGTAGCGAAGTAATAGGCAGACGTTAGTCTGAATAAGGGTAGCAGAGCCATCTAGGCCCATCTGTACTCCAAGAATTCACGAGAGTGCTATGCACAAAGAGAATGCATTGTGCTTGAATGGATGCTTCATCATGCACGCCTTCGGAATATTTCTTTTTTGGTTCTAATATCAGAATACCGGATAAACTAAACCAATTAAAGCAGTCTGGGTGACATACAAATTGTGTATTGTATATACATTAGGAGATTGTGTCACTATCTGAGCCATGAGCTGATATGAAAGCAATCACTTTTGGTCAACTAGTCATTGTAAAAGAAGAGAAGTGCCCTTATTTCCTTCAATTGTAATGTTTCTTTCCGCACCTTATATTATCTGAAAGTGAAAAAGTAAAATGGGTCCAAGATAAGTTATAGAGGTGTTCTTTAGTGAACAAGATTGTAAGGCTTTGTCAGGGTAGACCTTCAATGCATGGGTTAGATTGCAAGCCAAGGAAGCTTCAAGGGGTGATCTGGAGGCAGCAGGTGTGGAGGTCTTCTCCAAGATGACATGGTGCTTGTATTCTTGGGTTTTGTAGAGAAGGATTCAGCTGAAGCTATTCAAGAGACTGAAGGCAACCAAATCGTCAGGATGGTACGGTAAGTAAAATTCTAGAACTGCTCGGTAAGGAATGGTGTTGTCGGCAAGAAGCAAATGAAACTGCCAATGTGTATGCTAAGAAGAGGCAGAGTTTGCTTGCATGCTTTTAGCATCACCGCAATAGATGTTATACCTCTCCTGGACCATGCTTCTAAAGGAAAATACTCTTCCCCTATTTAGTATTTGAATTCTTTTTGGGCGTTAAGCTGAAAGCCCATATCACACATCTTTGAACCTAAAATTTCAAAATATTGAGCATCGACTGCATTATGCAGCATTTGGACCATTGAGAATCATATAAGTTGGTCCTCAACCTCTGATCGAAATTTTGGGTCAGAGATTTATTAAGTTTATCCATGATTTACGTACTCCACTCGTTTCATCATTTCAGATGGCTACTAGACTTCGAAACTAGGCTCTCTCTAAAAATACAACTACAGTATGTTATGCCATCATTTTAAATTGTGAGCAGATCATCTCAACCACAACTATTCGAAAGTTCTGAAGCCAGGATTCTCACAGTCTTCTAGGATAAAGATGCTACCACAGACTACTACAGAGCTTCATTTAATTGTCATTTTGGAATGCTAAGAACACATAGCACAGAAAGAGGCAAGAGCTTACTGTGCTGCATAAATGGAACGCGTTTACATATCCCACATATTTGGAACCTGCATTGAAGGCAAGAAGACTGTTAGTTTGAAATATCTATGCCATGTGGCAGTTGATGACTCCTAACATTATATTGCACTAAAATGGAGCAGAAAATATTGTCATCCAACATGTGAATCTATTGCTGCACTTAGGCAATGCCACTAAAATAACCTGTATGGGTGTGTATGACTTGTTGGCCGAGACTTTGGGAACTAACCCAGAGATCTCAGGTTCAAGTCTAACCTAGGGCGAAAAATAAGAAAATTGAAAGAGAAAAAAGGAACTCCGGTCATTCACAGATGAAATGAATTGTGCATCAGCCAAGAAGAACTCACCTCAAAGTGGAGTCATCCGTATTTCCAGTTATACCTATCTTTTGTTCTCCCGGAACCTCTGTCATACTTTTTTTAATACATTCAACCATTTAGTTAGTTTCTAACCTAAAGTTCCAAGTAGCTTCTTCTGACGTTTTATCTTCGCATAGAGTTTCTAGTGTCTGTCCTAATGAATTCCACCACAAGGTTCTGTGTCATCTGATTTCACTTGATTGTCTTTCATTATAGAGATCAATAAGAGCATTATCCAATATGGTAAGCTAAGCTTCCTTCCAAATATAACTTCGCACACATCTAATACATTGGGGTGCCCCCTTAACCCCAATGAGCGGCCTCCACGTAAACCCACGGCTTAGCTGAGCAACAATACACAGGCGAGGTCCATAACCAAGGCGGCACATAATCGCCTGCATACCACACTCACGTTACCTAATACTTCTCAATTCATCAAAATCTCAGCAACTTATTTGCAAATTATAGGTATTGGAAGTCTATATTTACGTTGATCTTTTCTTCTACAAAAACTCTCCACCATGTACTTCCTGGCTTCTGTTGCTTTCTCCTCTACCTGCTTGATTTCTGAAAGTAAGCTACAGCAACTTTCTTTTGAATCCATGCACCAATTCCATCCCTTTCACCAGTCAACAGTCTTTTGTTTCATGTTTGTCTATGTCTACCATTTTGAACTGGCTAAAGCTACAGTGCTAAATAAACCCCCGTCCTTTCTAAGACTTGGGATTTTTGTTTTCTTTTACGAAGATCCCACTTAAACTTTTTAAAATCCATTTTGCTATTCTCACTTGGTTCCTCACAATTCCGAGAGTTCTACCAATTCAAGGATACTTGCAGACTTAATGTGGTCCTAGCCGCCCTAGGTATCTACCCAAAAATGCCTTGGACCAAATTTATGCATATATTTGTACTGTCTACATTTCATATATATGTTCCAGCACTGCTGAATCGGACTATGGATGTGCACATGCATAACTAGACTACTAAATTTTGGAGGATTCTTCATGTTTTAGATATAATCGTTTGCTTCCATTAGACCAATGCAATTCCAATCTACTTTCTAGTCAATTTTTTCACAAATAAGTATTTAAAAACCGAAAAACACCTAAAGCAAAGGCAAACTTTTAACGAAAAGGGTTAGTTTCAACATTGTTCTATGTACTATTCATGTTTTTGCAGGTTAGTCCATGTATTTGTAGTTTGACAAAATTGTTCCCAATCTATATATATATAAAAAGCTGAAGCCTTCGCTTAAAATTGCGACACGTAAGATTTTTAGAGCTTTATCTTTGCGCCATGTAGAATTTTTTATGAACATTCTTCTTCTGCCACATAAGCTTTAACTTTGCATGTGGTAGTCCCCCAACTTAATTGGTCTATTTATTTAGAGTCCAACTCTTTTGAATTAGATATATATAAAAAAATAAGAATCCTATTTGTTTTGGTATTCTTTTCTTTTCTATTCTTATTTAACTTTTTACTATAATTTATTATTAAAAATTCGTAGGTATAATTTATGTAATATTTTAAAACTTTATAAAACTAATAAACTAATTATACACCTTCTAAAACTCTACCTAATCAATATACTTATACATTAGACCTTAATTTTGATTATTAAAACCTCAAAAGCACTTTAAAATAATAATATCAAATTTCAAAAATATAAAATACAAAAATCATACCCTACTTACTAATTCTTTAGTTTGATAATTGGCCCGACTTTTCTATTTAGCTCTTTACTATAATTTATTATTAAAAATTCGTAGGTATAATTTATACAATATTTTTAAACTAAGAAACTAATTATTCACTTTCTAAAACTCTACCTACTTCAACTTTGGATGTGGTAGTCCCTTAACTTAGTTGGTCTTTTTATTTAGAGTCCAAGATTCAAGAATCCTATTTGTTTTGGTATTCTTTTCTTTTTTTACTCTATTTAACTCTTTACTTTAATTTATTATTAAAAAATTCGTAGGTATAATTTATGCAATATTTTAAACTTTATTAAACTAAGAAACTATATATAAACCTTCTAAAACTCTACCTAATCAGTATACTTATACATTAGGCCTTAATTTTGATTATTAAAATCTCAAAAGTATTTTAAAATAATAATATAAAATATCATAAATGTAAAATACGAAAATTATACCTTACTTACTAATGCTTTAGTACGATCATTGGCTCGACTTTTGTAAATCTTATAAAATTAAAAAAAATCAAATCTACTTCTTTTAAAGCTCTACATAATCCAAAAAGCCTTCATTTTGGACTATTAACTTTTTAAAAACACTTAAAACAAATAAAATAAAATCTTGCAAATATAAATAAAATCTCGCAAATGTAAACAACAAAAATCATGTATGAAATTAATGATTAATCTTTACAAATAAAAGGTAAGCTTTTCATAGCGTATATTTTTTTTTACCTCAATCTTTTACTTATGCAAAACATCATCCTATTTGTTTTGGTATTTTTTTTCTTTTTAAAAAATCTTATTTCTCCATAAGCTTTATTGTAACTTTTGTATTTTTGTACCAATTTTCTTAAAATCTAAGATGTTACGCTCAATATGAACAAAATATTTAGAACAAATTATATTGGATCTCCAAGAAAAATTAAAATCGATTGAAGAATAATTTATGACAAGTTGAGAATAAGTTTGTAGAATAAAAGAGACGAAAAGATAAATTAGTTATAAGAATCTTTTACCCTTCATAAACAACTACAAAAAGACCTTAAACAACTTTATAAAACTAAGAAACTAATTATACACCTTCTAAAACTCTACCTAATCAATATACTTATACATTAGACCTTAATTTTGATTATTAAAACCTCAAAAGCACTTTAAAATAATAATATCAAATTTTAAAAATATAAAATACAAAAATCATACTCTACTTACTAATTCTTTAGTTTGATAATTGGCCCGACTTTTCTATATAGCTATTTACTATAATTTATTATTAAAAATTCGTAGGTATAATTTATACAATATTTTTAAACTTTATAAAACTAAGAAACTAATTATTCACCTTCTAAAACTCTACCTACTTTAACTTTGGATGTGGTAGTCCCTTAACTTAGTTGGTCTCTTTATTTAGAGTCCAAGATTCAAGAATTCTATTTGTTTTGGTATTCTTTTCTTTTTTTATTCTATTTAACTCTTTACTTTAATTTATTATTAAAAAATTCGTAGGTATAATTTATGCAATATTTTAAACTTTATTAAACTAAGAAACTATATATAAACCTTCTAAAACTCTACCTAATCAGTATACTTATACATTAAGCCTTAATTTTGATTATTAAAATCTCAAAAGTACTTTAAAATAATAATATAAAATATCAAAAATATAAAATACGAAAATTATACCCTACTTACTAATGCTTTAGTACGATCATTGGCTCGACTTTTGTAAATCTTATAAAATTAAAAAAATTAAATCTACTTCTTTTAAAGCTCTACATAATCCAAAAAGCCTTCATTTTGGACTATTAACTTCTTAAAAACACTTAAAACAAATAAAATAAAATCTTGCAAATATAAATAAAATCTCGCAAATGTAAACAACAAAAATCATGTATGAAATTAATGATTAATCTTTACAAATAAAAGGTAAGCTTTTCATAGCGTATATTTTTTTTTACCTCAATCTTTTACTTATGCAAAACATCATCCTATTTGTTTTGGTATTTTTTTTCTTTTTAAAGAAATCTTATTTCTCCATAAGCTTTATAGTAACTTTGTATTTTTGCACCAATTTTTTTAAAATCTAAGATGTTACACACAATATGAACAAAATATTTAGAACAAATTATATTGGATCTCCAAGAAAAATTAAAATCAATTGAAGAAATTTGTGACAAGTTGAGAATAAGTTTGTAGAATAAAAGAAACAAAAAGATAAATTGGTCATAAGAATCTTTTACCCTTCATAAACAACTACAAAAAAGAAAGAAGCCTGGGTGGTCCTAGGTGGTAATGGTATAACTGAAATGTCGGTGCTAGATGTGAGAGTGTGAAAGTGGTAATATATGCAATTATGCGAGTGATCAGCCACACTAATTACGATAGTGATAATTGTCGTTGTAGAATTGGAGAGTTGGTAGTGAGATTTGAATGTAGTGACAGCATGTGGCTGTAGCGGTCTTGGCGTATAGTATGCTGATGCTTGTGGTGGTGATAGTCATAACTAAACGGTGGTAGTGCAAGAGGTGATGGTTGTTGTTAGAGTTGTTGTAGTGGTAGTACTAAGGTGTTTCGAGATAATATTAATTTACATTACAATACTGATTGATAAGTTATGATCTAAACTGGATTGAATAAGTGATGAACTTAAAAAAGTTAACGATAGAAACATGAAAGTGCACTGACGAGCAAAAGTTATGATATGGTGAAGGTAACTGCATTTGTAGTGGCAATGATAGCGCTAATTAAGGTATTTAGAAGTACTGTTAGTGTAGTATTCATAGACGAACCAAGAATCCTATGTAGACAAGCGATGAATTAAAATAAAAACATAATGACTTTAGGTTAGTTCTATCAGCAACTCTTGAAAGTGCAAAAACTATATCCAGGACTAGAAGTAATAAAATTTTTTTTCTCTAAAATGACTTTTATCTTTCAATTTTGGTCCCACATTTTGATTCCTTAAAGTTTTGTTAATTTGGTAAGATGATATTTTTGTGGTTAACCACTTTTTAGCCCATGGCTACACTAATATAATATTCTAATAATATTTTCATGAAGTCATGTTAGCAACACTTTAAATTTTATGTATAGATAGAAACACTTTCAATGCTATTTTTCCTTTTTTATTATGCACGGAACAAATAACATACATAAATAGTTTCTCATGAAGAAAGAAGGTGAGTGAATTTGACATTTATGCTTATAGAAAGACTTAAGTGCATATACATCACCAGTAAATAAGTTATAACACTCTTTACTAGATTAAACTCACAATAAATCGGAAGTGATGGTACAAATAACTGTTTTTTTAATCATATTGGTTCCGGATATATCATTGATACATACTAACGATTATATCTAAAAAGCTCCAAATAGTAAACTAAAAAGTTTAAATTCAGTTAAATCGTAGTACAAGATTGTTGTCATATGTCGTCGCGAAACGTTAATGAAAAGGCATCCTAAGTCTATAAGACTTTTAAATGTAACGTTCACATTTTATTAAACTCACAATAAACCAAAAGTAATGGTATGAATAACTGACTTTTTTTTAATCATATTGGTTCCGGATATATCATTGATACATACTAACGATTATATTTACAAAGCTCCAAATATTAAACTAAAAAGTTTAAATTCAATTAAATAGTAGTACGAGATTGTTATCATATGTCGTCGCGAACGTTAATGAAAAAGCATCCTAAGTCTATAAGACTTTTAATTGTAACGTTCACATCTTATTTGTGAGTAAAAACTGATTATATTAAATCCTGCATTCTACATTTGTTATTAAGGTATACTTTTATAATGCTAATTTTTTAAAAGTTCGATTCAAAGGCAATCTTCTATATAGTAAATTTTCTTTCCTTTAATTCAAATAATAACAGTTATAAACAATTTATAAAAACACATTATAAAAAATACTTTTAGAAAGTTAGAAAAATTAACAGTTGTAAAATATCTATAGAAATAAATATTAGACAATATTTAAAAAATTAAAGAACGTCCCGTGCATTGCACGGGTCCCTTAGTTAGTAATATGAATTACGATTGCAAACTGCTTCAAAACTCAATTTTCATGCAAAATATCCGTTAAATGGTCATGTGTGATACATGTGCCATTTTTAGAACCAATCTGAAGGCTAAAGGAGTAAATTAACATAATCCACCAGAACCCCCCCCCCCCCCCCCCGTGCGCGCGCAAAAATAAAAAAAAATTCCCTCAACCACCATCGTAACACCCCAAGAAAAGGCACTCTGCACACCATGCTGCCATTTTTGTGGAATTTGTATGCGATGATTTAGCATCATCTCCATCAAATTCAACACAAAGCCACCTATACACCAATCATTCTTTGACCACCCACCAAAACATCGGTTCATCAAGCTTGAAACCTGCATCTGTCGCCACGGTGTCATTTGATTGGATCGGTTCCTTGAGCTTGGACTCATCCATTGGTTCATTGAGCTTGGTAGTGGTACTGGTGGCGCAGTTGATTGGGGAACTTGTCGCCGCCGCGATCTTGCACCACTAACGGCAGTGACACCCAACCCCTTGCACCTCCTCCACCGATAGATAACTTTCCCTCTACATACTCTCCCTAGCATTTCTGGATGCAGGATAGCCGTTAAGCAACGGCATATCGTCGAGATCAATGCCCCAAATAGTTTGGGTGTAACGATGATCGTGGAGGTGACAACTTAGCATAGTGAGAATGACAGGAAGCAAAGATACATACAATCTACTAATTTTCCCTTTTGCCACTGGAACTTTGCATGTGAGCTGCACATGACCATTAACTATATAACATTTGGATGGAAGCTAGTTTTTATTGGTCTGTAATAGTTTGTGAAATTGCACGGAATAGTTTTGTCGAAGTTGTAAACAACATGGACTAACATGCAGAAACATGTATAGTACAATTAACAATTTTGTAATTAATCTTAACGAAAAACATCCGGCCCCTAAATGAGAACCAATGGAGCTATCTCTCATACATTATTTAAAATAGTCAAGTGTTTGGGAAGTCTATTCTTTTATGCTTATAAACACCTTATTTGTCCACAAAATGTGAATAAGCGACAACAAGATTACCTTTTACTGATAGATAAAGTCAAGATAAGTATATAAGGGTGTGGGTTCAAACATTTCTTCATTCTTTGTAACAGTGGTAACATATGATTCTTGTTTTTTGGTAATGTTGGGATATAATAGCTGATGAATGTGGGGTACAAATTCGTGGAGCCTGTTACCAACCGCATCGATTACTGCAAATAAGCCATGAAAATCAGTCTAGTCGCCGCCAGAAGTGCAAGAAAACCAAAGCTACAACACCAGTATCCAATTATGGTACCACAAGCTGCATCCAATTATGTTAAAGGAGGATTGTGATACTGACACATCCACTGATGAGCAAGTTCAATCAGTGTCCTATTTTTAATGCACATAGATCCCTTCATGGAAGAAAGGAGAACTACGCTTTTCGTGGCATTCCCTTGTATGGAGGTTTTCAAGGATGGCAAGACAAATATACAGAGGGCAGGTAAAGGAGTGCTTGACTTCTAATCAGCTAGAACACGAAGGCATAATCATACCTTGACTGTGACAAGTGGAATTTAAAAGGTAATAGAAAATATTATTGCAATCACTTGTGTTTGTTTGAACATCTGTATGAGTTCCCGCGTATGTAAATTCCCCCAAATAATGTACTTGGCGAAAAAAAAAAAAGGGCTAATTATACTTATGTCCCTCAGGTTTGGGAGTAATTACAAGATTACAAGTAAGAATAATAGTTTGGACAAATTACACTTGTATCCATTGACCAAACAGAACTCTAAAAATCTTAACGGTTTTAATGACAAGACTGTATTACCCCTGAGTTGGAAACTTATGTTTTTTTAATGCCATTACTTCGTTAAAAAAAAAAAGAACACTTCATCTTTAGTTTACTCTTAACCCCCCACCCCCCAACCCCCACCCACTCCATCTGCATCCCCCTTCCCCGTCACCCACCCACCCCTTCTTCTTCCCCTTCCCCGGCGTCGCACCGCACCTGCCTCCCCCTTCCTCGTCACCCCGTCACCACCTACCTCCCCCTTCCCCGTCACCCACCCACCCCTTCTTCCTCCTCTTCCTTGGCGCAGCACCCCACCTGCCTCCCCCTTCCTCGTCACCCCGTCACCGCCTACCTCCCCCTTCCCCGTCACCCGCTAACCCCATCTTCCTCCCCTTCCCCGGCTCCGCACCCTGCCTGCCTCCCCCTTCCCCGTCACCGCCCACCCCGGATCAGCAACTGCTCTATTTTATCGCCACGATACCCCCTTTCCGCCGGCTGAAACTTCATCGCGCCGGCTGAAACCACTCTGCTTGTATGGGAGATCTGCGGCGAAGGTGAAGATCTGTCACGACAGCGACGAGGCGGGGCTGAGGGAAGGGCAGTGACGGCGTGGGTTTGGGGGAGGGGATGGGGCTTGAGTTACCGGCGACATGGGTCGAGGGAGGGAGCTGGGACTGCCGGCGGCAAGATTCTGATAAGAGAAACCCTAATTTCAAAATTAGGGTTCTGAAACCCTAATTTTAAGGTTTCAAAACCCTAACTTTTAAATTAGGGTTGATTTTTAAACCCTAATTAAATCATTTGGACATTTGAAAGCTTAATTTGTAAATTTTAAAAGCTTAATTTGCAAATTAGTTTCAAACCCTAATTTTAAGAAATTAAGATTGATATCCTAATTTAAAAATTATTCAGGATATACTATATAAGGGCAGTATTGTCATTTTTAAAATACAAAATGATGAAAATTACACTTTTTGGACGGAACTCTGACGGTTGGACACGAGTGATACATTTGAAACACTTTTGGTCACAGAATGTTACATTTTGAAACTTTGTGTCCTTGACTGTAATTACTCCCTAACCTGAGGGACATAGGTGTAATTAGCCAAAAAAAAAATGTTTCTGTACAAGGGAAGTGCACCAACATGGTGTTTTCCTCTGATAAATTCTTACGAAACATAAAACCAAAATTAGTTTTTCCTAACTGTAAATGCATTATAACAGCCAAACACTACTATAACCAGCCACATAGTTGTGAGTTGTCACATTATTCTTATTTTGGTTTGTGAGGGAGATGGAGCTCAAAACATAAAACAATCAAGCACTACTGTTGACCACACCTCTATGCCTGATTTGAGTTTGGTCGGTCATAATCAAACTTCCAAAAGGGCCTCAAGATCTAGTCTTCCTCGATTTCTTATGCTTTTGATTACTAACCTCCTACCAGAATAGCCTCATTTTCGAAAGTCCTATAAACCTATGAATAACAAGTGAGTGCATTGATCCAATACATTTTATCTTCCGATTGAGGTAGTAATGCCCAACAAAGTTTTAGGTTACATCACTCGGAAACAAATTTAAACAGTTGGTTCATGTCTTCCTTAGCCTTGAATAATATCAAATGGAAGAACATATGCTTCATCCAAGTGTTGGTGATCAATCAAAGCATCTTTATGCTTATCGTGTTTTGTAATCCCACTTTCGCCTGTCATGTATTATTCGTATCGCTTATGGCAAGATACGATCCAATCGTTTTATAACATAAAAATTCATATATATAATCATGTGAAAAACAAAATATATGAATGAATATACCATCTTAGACAGTTAACCTAATCTAGTATACGATTACATCGTTCACTTACAAAGACAAACTGTTTCTAGTTTAATAAGCATAGAATATAAATATTCCTTGACTGCCAAAAAGCGCACTAAGAAAGAAAAAAGATAATCAAGATGTACATATCCGTCTTATCGTCTCACCTATTGTGAAAAAAAGGACTTGTAAGGCGATACAGTTTCGATGGGCATAAGATTTTATATCTTTCTACGTCTGTACTGTATTGTATCATATAGAAAACTAACATACAATACTGACAAATATGACTTAATATGGCAGCTATCAACATATTCTACAGAAAACAACGAACATAAGATCTATTATCACCCCATCCTAAGTTAATTCTAGAGTACCGACATGCAATGTTCATATTTCAAACGGATTCGTAATATATCCACCCATCTTAGCCCATGACAAGCATATGAGGAAACATGAACTGCACACCACTTACTCTTCTTTAATCCCGGAGGTTTTGCAAGCAAAAGAGCTTTCACAAATTCACCAACGTTGTCTCGCAAAGCCTCTTCTGGTAAAGTCACCTGTTCAACATGGAGTTCCCAAGTGGAACAGCACCTCAGGCAACCGTATTATATTTACCACAGCAATTTTGATTAAAATAAAGTAGTTACCTTTCCAAGCCCGATATGCACAATGGCAGTTTGGTCTTTCTTAAAGCTAACTTTTCCTTTTGCCTCTCTTACAGCCCTTGATAAATCATTGGTTACAGTGCCATCCTGTAAAATGTGAAAACATACACCTCAGAACAACTTAAGGTATCTTTGGGACATTCACATGGTAAAAAGACGACGTCGAAACTCACTTTTTCGTTGGGTGCCATACGCCTAAGGATTTTTTATACCTGCAAAAAGAAAAGATAGCCTCCAATAGTTTGCTAGTGATGTGATTAGAGGCATAACTACGGGACATACAAAGTCACAAATCTTTTCCCATTTACCAGACATAAATTGAGGGCTTGCAATACATATGTCGAAATCAACCTTAATTTTGCCCTTTTTGCCTTTTACCTTCTCATTTTCTGCACGGAAGGAAAACAAAATCAATGATGCAGTCTAAAAAATTATTATCTGTAAAATAAGAGATCTATGTTCAAGTTGAAACAAGCTACAACATGAAAGACACAAGGAAAGCAGAACTTTATTGTGTGACAGAAGTATTAGGAGAATATTTATCCAGGTATATAACATAAAAAATAACCATTGTTAAGACCAGAAAATGCATAAAGGACCATTGACATGGTATTACTTCATAAAGAAACTAAGAATACTAAGTTATGACACAAGGAATGTGGAGAATTCGATCTTTTAGGATTGGAAAAGTAGTTCTAGAGAAATGCAGTTTCCCCTCCTGTTTGGCTGACCAATGGAACAAAATTAATATACAGGACATTATTTTGTATTAGCATCCCTCCTCTATCCTACAGACTCCTCTGTTCTATCCAGTTCTCATTTCTCTTCCAAGAGTCCATAAGAATTTTGGGAGCTAAGACGAATATGCATCTACTCCTCTCCCTTCCATCCTAATTGAAATGTTGCTTGAAGGTGTATCACATATAGACGTTTTTAAGGATAATGCATTTCCTTAAGATGTTACTTCCTAGCATTATGGGTGTATATCCAATGCATTCAGTTGTTTTTCATTTCAATAAAACAATTTCTAAAATGCCACGATGTGCATTAGACAACAGTGACTTACTTTTTTGTATTTCCTCGAGGAGTTCCTAACCACCAACAACATCAGCTCCGGCAGCTTTGGCCTCATCAGCAGCTGCCCCTTCAGCGAATACGGCAACCCTAGCCTGAGAAATGACAATAATAATTGCATCGCTAAAAAAGGGCACTGATATTCCTAAACCAATTTTGACTAGCCCACATTAAGTCTGAAGAAGTGGGCACTAAAAGGGCCATGAAAAGCTATTTTGGAGTGAGCGAGCTCAATTTTGGAATGGGAGTGTCAAAATCCAAACAAATTAGAGAAGCAGGACATACATAGACAAAGCTGTACATTCACCGGCTTAGAGAGTTACAACGTACCTTTCCACCACAATGAGGTAAAGCCGCAGTACCTTTAACTTTCTGCACTTAAACAAAAAGGGAAATGACTGCATAATCCTGTTTCTATCTAACAAACAAAACTTCTCAAGAAGGTCAGCAGTCTGCACAATGGCAACAACCTACTGAAAAAGGTTCAACAAGTCATCACCGCAAGGATTCACAAACCCATCGCACTGGAGTACTTTACATTTTACTCTAACTGGAAGTTGTTCAAATTTGTTGAAAAACCACGTGAATCCTATTCCTCAAAGTGCATGTACATACATTCAAACCTGACATATACAAATATGTTTGGTCGCGCATGTACATTAACGTGTTATGATGGACTTTGTCAAGTGACAGAAGTCGAGAATAGAACTGCAAATTGAGATGTCGCATTTTTTCTCTTTACTTGTGCAGAATATAATATAAGGGAAGCAGAAAGATACTTGACATACAATAACCCCCCCGAAGATGACCAACAACAGACAAGGAAAGAAAGAAGAATTACCAAATCAGATCGACATAGTTGAGGTGTCAATCTTACATGTGCTTCAACGGTTTCAAACTCATGCTTTGCATTAACCTGTGCAATCACTAGAAAGAACGGAATACATAATGCTTGTAAGTGTTTCAAAAAGTAAAAGAAATATACTGTGTAGACAAAGATCTTAAGTACACCAAACTATAATCACGTCAACTCAGAGAAGCCAAAGATTAGAACGTGTTCCCAGAAATAAGATATATGAAAAAAAAACTACACGCCACCAAATTTATTATCGTTTCTAGTTTATAAAACCGGAAATGAGATGAGGGAACACTAGATGGTAAGAAGTAACTGGCTTTTAAAGCTGCACGTTGTTTATCTTAACATGAGTATGCGACTTCTCTCTGTTCCCCTAATTTAATGGCAAAAGGGAATCTGATGGGAAACAAAGGAAAACCTGCCAAGGTCTGACAGAAGATCTAGAAAAAAAAATGTTAATCACTTAATTTAGAGGTGAACGATTCACGGGTAGGGAAAGCTACGAAACAAGTCTTGCGTAAAATGTTATATGTCATCATTGAGTGCTGTTCGTTCTTCCACTACATATCTCATGCTGACCAATCTCTTTACAAATTTTTCTTGAAAATTTACTGTCTCTACAAGAATAAAAAGCAAAAGTCATGCTTAGGGTTATGAACAGAGCGATCGGTAGAAACCTAGAAGTGAAGGGTTTGGGGAGGGGGTTCTGGTGAGGCAGTGGCGACGGGCTTGGGAGAGTAGGAGTTTCAAGGCCGCCATGAGAGGAGTGCTAGTGGACTCAGAAAATGGAGGTTCAAGAAGGGGTTTAGCTCCAACCCAGGTGCACCGCTTCAATTTTGAGTCATCGTCTCACTTTGGTGAGTCACAATTTGAGTTACTGCCACATTTTTGTACAGTTAGTTCGTCTCTCCTACTTTATGTCACCACTTAAAAAACAAAAAAGTTCTAAAGCTTCATTTATAGACATGAGTGATTAATTGACTATACATACGCTAACATATAGCACGTTTGTAGGTTATAGTCTAATTTATCAAAATATTATTTTTTACATTAATCTATGGCACAATTCTGGTAATACCCTTATTAATTTTTTCATAAAGTGAGAGGATATTCTGGAGTGGTTACTTATTTTCAAGTTATAAAATTACCGTCAAACTAAGGCCATGTTTGACACAACTTTTTTTTTTCAATTTTAGAAACTTGAAAAAAAAAGTTGCGTTTGGTAACAATTTTTTTTTTTAACAAGTTGTGTTTGACTATGTCATGGACCAAGAATCATTTTGGTAGAAGATTTTTGGAATATTCTCCGTAGAAGGTAACTAACCACCCACAATCCTGATTTTTAAGCATGTGGAACTTTGAACATAACTAGTGTAGGGTTTCTTGTATGGATGTAGGATGGCGAGTGTAAGCTCTTCAAGTGGTTTGATCCTAACATGTGTTTGTGGAATGGTATTTAAGAGGTCGGCATCGAAGAAATTATAAGATGGGCATGTAAAACATGATGAACTGTACAAGTAGACTACATATTCGCTATTCGCTATTGAAGAACTAAGAATTAGAGATGATGAAGTTTGAGTTGGAGAGGAGGAAGATAGAGATGATCATAAAGAACTCAAGCATGAAGAAATGGACAGCGGTATCGTGTGCAATTGTAATTCTAGTGGTAAAATTAAGGTTTAAAAAATAAATTGTCCAAACACTGACAAGTTGCGGTATTTGCCCTAATTTTATGCAACTAATGTATTTGCCTCATATATTGGTTATATATGGTATGCTTAGTGACCCAAACATTCATTTCTCAACAACTCCACGATAATTAATCAATTGTAACATCATATATGAACAAACACTCAGCATCCGACGCATATGACAAAAACATCATTAGTATTCAAAGCTAATCATCCACTAGTTTGGATCTTGTACATTGCATACAGTGTAACACCCCAAATCTCTATATTTTCTAGCCAATAATTTTTTTAGCGACGATATTCATACACAGCATTTAGTGTCGATTAGCGCAACGAATTTTATTGAAAACCTTTAGCGACATTTTTACTAACCAATATGCAATTTATGAAAGTTGAAGGGATAGTTAAATAATTAAATTTAAAAATTGGATTGTTGATTAAACTGAAGGATATAATCCGATTTATTTATTTTTCTAGTGAACCCTCTAACTTTGGATAGAAAGGGAACAAAGCAGACAAATTAGGGAGAGATTATGTCTTGCCTTAGGCTATTTTCAGTTACAGAGAAAGAGCTCCTTGCTCTTTTGGTCAGAGAGAGAGAGAGAGAGAGAAAAGGGAAAAGAAAAAGAGAAATAGAGGAAGAGAATATGGGTTTGTGCTCGTGAAAGGAAGAGAGGAATTTGCAGATAGTGCTCCGGTAAAGTTAGCGACATTCTCGGTAAGCCATTTGAAAATTTTCAATGTCTTTTATGTATAGTTGTAGCGTATAGGTTCAATATATGTGCATGTATTGGCTGATTTTAGTGAGAAAAAGGGGAGGGAATTAGTAGAGAGGCACTACAAGAAAACAGGGTTTTAGCGACGGGGTAATCCGTCGCTAAAAGCCAAAAATCCGTCTCTAAAAGAATTAGCGACGGATTCACCGTCGCTAAATATCCCTCGTATAAAAGCCCGTCACTAATAGTTTAGCGACGGAATTTTTAAATCCGTCGCTAAATATGTCATTTTTACCGACGGATTTATTTTAATTAGCGACGGATATTCCGTCGCTAATTATATTCTTTAGAGACGGATTTATATTTTTGAGACGGAATATTCCGTCGCTAAAAAACTTATTTAGCGACGGAATATTCCGTCGCTAAATAACTGATTGTAGGAATACTTTAGCGACGGAATTAATCCGTCGCCAAAAGTCAATTTTTTTTTTAAATTTTTTTTTATTTTTCAATTACCCAAACCTGTAATACAATTTTCAAATCTCAACAACAACGCGCAATAATCAATACAGAAAGAAATATATATAATCAATTATAAAAAAAATTCATATATGTACAAGCCGGGAACCGGATATAGCCGGTTAGGAGAGGGGAGAAGAGTACAAGGCGGGCACGGGGGGGGGGGGAAGCTAGGAACGGGCACGGGAAGGGGCTCATCAGGGGTTCCCGAGTCCCGGATCTGGATCCTGCTGATCCGGGGCAGGAGCAGTGCCCTGCTCCCTGATCATCCGGCACACCACTGTAGCAATGCGCTGGATCTCCTCGTCGTCCAACTGAGGCCGAGGAGCCGGTGTCTGTGGAGGGGCAGCAGGGGGTGAGGACGCTCCTATCACGGCACGAGCAGTCGTGCTAGGCAGGCCGCGTATGCGGCCTTTCGGCCGATTCACGACCTCCGGCGTATCCAGCCATCGCTTCAACCCCCCAGTACTCGCAGCCGTACTAGTGGACGCTGATGGCTGTCCGGACTGCTGCTCGGACCCCCTTAGCTGTTCATACGAGGCCTGCAAAAATAGTGGTTTAACGATATGTTAGGGCATTAATTAACGAAACAGACATTGAGGATAGAAAGAAAAAACATTAACTTAAATAAATTGACTCACATCGATCCGCCGGGCAATATCTGAAATATAGTCGCCCGCCCGGTGCGTCTCGTCCTTGTCCTTCTTCCGCACGTGCGTCTGATTATACGTCAGAGCTACGACCTCATCGTCCTCCAGATCCGGGTGCTCGACCGCGTTCTTGTGTCGGACGATGTCGTGTGGCACCGACCCCCCCGTGTGCGTCGGATCTTTGTTCTGTCTGTTCTCAGTCCCGCTCTTACTCTTGGCGTCCCAACCTGGATCCGCAGCCCACCGATCTATCATCTCCCCCATACACGGTGAGATATCCAATGTGGGGGATATCTCGCCATGTCCGTCATCGGGGCACCCGCGGGCAGCGCCTTCTTCGCCCGGTCCCGTGCATCGTGGAGCCATCGGCGGTAATTCTTGCCGATGTAGGCAAAGAAAGCCTGCTGCCCCAGTACCTGCTGCTGAGGCGTGTCAAACGTGAACCCCTCCTGTAAGGCATTCAATAACACAAATTAACAACATAAAACAAACTGTAATTTAACATTTACTAACGCTGAAAAAAATACTTCACCGTACCAGCCACTCCTCCCATAGGGCCTCCCTCGCAGCGGCATCCCAGTCCTTCCAGTACAGGCGTGGCTCGAAGAATCGGCCCTTCACAAGAACGCCGATCTTCGTCCTCGCAATATTCTCCAGGATCCTGCCAAAGAAGTAATTAAATTAATTAATACAGTTCAAATATAAATTAACACCCCAAAATTTTAAACATAAGGCATGGGGTGATATTTTTAGTACTTACAGGCCCTCCTGCGTGAGCGTAACTCTCTGTTTACGCTGGGGGTCGATGCGTACCCCGCGTGTCGGACCACGGCCTCGTCGAGATCCTACAAAACACAGACATTAATACAGTTCAAATATAAGGCTAGCGAAAATGTACGAAACACCGTTATCAACTATACCTGAGGTAGAACCCACGGAAGATGGAGAATGCACGCGCGTGTGGGATGAATCTGCGTCGGGCTGGGGCGACGGCTCGAGCTGGGGTGACGGCGATGGCTGGGGCTGGGCCCCCGATGGCTGTCCGCGATCACTCTGTGCCTCGTCATCAGTAGGCAATGACGAGGTGGGACTAACCGGGGAGGAAGCAGCTCGGCGTCCAGCCCGGCCACGAATAGCCCGTATCCTATCCATATCTGACTTCATATAGATTATATACAAAGACATTAACACGTGAAAAACAATAATTTAGGCATAAATCATCATCGGCACATATATATATATATATATATATATATATATATATATATATATATATATATATATATATATATATATATGAACGGATGTGCAAAAACACATCAATAAACACCAAGTTCTAAAATGTTACTACATTTTTCCCGTGATGTTACAACATTACAAGTCAATCATTTTCAGTTTGCGAATCATCTTCATCACTTTCGTCGTCGCCCTCTTCTTCGTGGGACTCGTCGTCCTCTTCATCTTCTAATTCATCCTCTTCATCAGTAGACTCGGTCACATCATCTCCAACACTTTCAACATCTTCCGCGTCATCATCTACGACTTCTTCTCCCACAAGAAGTGTTGTTGGAAGAGGAAGATCGTCCTCCTCGTTGTTGACCTCAACAGGGAACAAGACACGTGGTTGGTCGGCTTGAAAGGAGTCTAGCTCACTGTCATATGTCACGGGCAATTTCTTGGACTTGATAGTTGTATACCAATGAGATTTGGGATTGGCGACGTCCTCCGCGTAAAAGACTTGTACAGCTTGACTAGCAAACACAAAGGGCTCGTCTGATGCAAGTCTTGACTTGACATTGACATCTACAATCCCTTGAGAGCTAACACGGATTCCTCTACTGCATGTGACATCGAACCACGTACACTTGAACATTACCAGGCGGTTTTGGGAACCCAAATATGTTAGCTCAACAATCTCATCTAGCTCTCCGTAAAAATCCATGCAATTCTCGGCATAACAGTCGCCGTTGACCAAGACTCCACTGTTTTGGGTTTGTTTTGTTCGGTCATCATCTTTTACGTTAAACCTAAACCCGTTGATGATATAGCCTCCGTAACAGGATGTTTGTTTGTTAGGGCCTTCGGCTAGTAATTTCAAGCATGAGGCCACTGGTCTATCCATTGACTGAACCTATTGTAGATGACGGTAAAAATTAAGGATAAATCAGTATACTAATTGGCCACAGAACTGTATATAACACATAATATAATCTCGTTAAACAATCTTACACGAATTTTGAACCACTGTACAAATTGTGATTTTCGATGAGATTCAAGTCCAGCGGGATCAGTGATTAAGGATTCCGCATCGAACTCACTGCAAACCAATATAGTTGACTCACTTAACACACACTTTCAATTATGTACAACAATGTAAGTGAATTAAGACTTTAACTTACTCAACGAATGCCGAAACTTCATCGCAATTTAGAAGGGCATATATTGTTGCAGCACTGTACTCTTCATCCGTTAGCCATCGAGTATACGTTCGGCCGAACGGACTCCCTGGCTGCTTGAATATTGACAATTGCCCTTCCAAATTTGTGCTTGATCCGGGGTCATTTCGGCCTAGTTGATTTAACCTTGTACCAACATTAGGCCCGAAATATTGACTACAAAAGTTTACAAGTTCTTCCATTACGTAAGCCTCCGCAATTGAGCCTTCAACCCGAGCCTTATTACGGACTTTTTTCTTTAAATGGAACATGAACCTAGAAGTTTAGCGAATCGAGTTAGGTGAAATATCAATGATAACAGATGTCGCATTAAGTGTAAACGAACAACTATAACAATTTAAGGATTACCTCTCGAAGGGATACATCCACCGATATTGCACGGGTCCACCCATCTTAGCTTCATATGCCAAGTGAACAGGCAGATGCTCCATTGAATCAAAGAACGAAGGTGGGAAGATTTTCTCCAGCTTGCAAATCGTCACCACAATGTTCTTCTCAAGCACTTCCATGTTACTCACCCGGATCGTAGAAGCGCATATATCTCGAAAGAAATGAGATAATTCAGTCAAAGTCTCGCAAACAACCCGTGGCAACAGTCCCCGGAAGGCAATAGGAATGAATCTCTCCATGAATACGTGGCAGTCGTGACTCTTCATCCCTTGGAACTTGCATTCCGATACATTGCAACAACGAGATATGTTGGACGCAAACCCATCCGGAAGCTTCAAATTCTTAACCCACTGACAGACCTTCTCCACTTGTTTCTTGTCTAGACAGTAAGGTGCTTTCGGAAGTATGGTCCTCCCACTGACTGTCCGAGGATGCAATTCACGGCGTACACCCAACTGTTGTAGATCCCTTCTCGCTTTAAGGTGATCTTTCGATTTGCCCTTGACATTCATCACTGTGTTGAACACATTATCAAAAACGTTCTTCTCAATATGCATCACATCCATGTTGTTTCGGATAACGAGCGTCCTCCAGTAGGCTAACTCCCAGAAGATACAAAATTTTCTCCAGTTGTGCTCTTTCCCGAACCCTGCAATCTTCCGATCCGGCACACCCTTACCGTGTGGTATGTCAGTATCAAGTGCCTCCAGGTGTGAGAGTACTTCTTCACCAGATGGGTAGTCCAGTGTGACAACCTCACGCTCGATTGTCCCGTCAAATTTATCCTTCTGCCTACGAAACTGATGGCCCGGTGGCAAAAGCTTACGGTGACATCCGAACCACGAGGCCTTTTCGCCGTGCTTTAACGTATGACCGGGGTTCACGCCCATACAAGCAGGGCATGCTAGCTTCCCATGTGTGCTCCAGCCACACGTCATTCCCAATGCGGGGAAATCATGTATAGTCCACATCAAAGCAGCCCTCATCTGAAAATTTTGTTTAAGGGATGCATCATATGTTTCGACTCCATGATTCCACCATAATTGTTTTAACTCATCAATCAACGGCCTTAAATACACATCTATGTCCTTACCGGGACTCTTCGGCCCCGGAATAAGCAACGACAAGAACATATACGGCTTCTTCATGCACATGCCTGGTGGAAGGTTGTAAGGGACAATAATAACAGGCCAACAGGAGTAAGGCGTGGTAGACTGACCGAAAGGGTTGAACCCATCGGTTGCCAGACCAAGTCTAACATTCCGAACTTCCTGAGCAAAGACTGGATGCCTGCGGTCAAACTCCTTCCACGCCTCTCCATCAGCTGGGTGTGTCAGCACATCGGCATCGTTGCTGCGAGTCTCACGGTGAGCCCTCATATGTTCAGCTGTACTGGAGGAGTAGTACATTCTCTGAAGCCGTGGTGTGACCGGGAAATATCGCAATATCTTCCATGCAATGTTTTTCTTCTTCCCTTTGTCCGGTTTGTACCTCGAATGATCACATACCGGACATAATGACAAATCCTTATTCTCTTTCCAGAATAATACACAATCGTTATTGCACGCATCTATCCGGTGATAGCTCAACCCAAGTTTCCTCATCATCTTCTTCGCGTCATAGTACGACGGCGGTAGCTTTTCACTTTCGGGCAGTATTTCTTTGATGAAGGTAACAAACTCGTTAAAACCTTTCTCACTCAGCCCGTGGTCTGATTTCAACTGTAATAACCTACTAACCGCAGACAGCCGTGTGTGTTTCGGAGCTCCATCCCACAGCGGCTCTTCCGCAGCTCTCAACAACTCATAAAACTGATGAGCCCCCTCGTTCGGCGGTTGTGGACTGTCGTTACCCCAGTCAACATTAGCATGCCCAGCATCCATAATCATATCTCAAAAATCATATCGTGCCTCCTCCCTAACTTCAGTTTGACTAGCCAGGTTGGACGACAATACTATCGTTTCCCCGTGCTGCGTCCACCTTGTGTATCCACCCATAAAACCGTACCGACGAAGATGCCATTTTACTTCAATTCTTTTTCTCCAGTGCAACAACTCACATCTACCGCACGGACACCTTATCTTATCAAGGTCAACATGTGCAGGATGCGCATAAGCGAAGTCGAGAAATTCGTCAACGCGACACTCAAAATCTTCAGCATTCTTCCTTTTCATCCAACTTCGATCGACTGACATGACGACTGAATTATCGTACTGTATACCACCTTCAATAATGACCAGTGATTAGGCATTGTCGATGTAAATATCAATGCATGAATGTTACAACATGTCTACATATTTCCCCTCCACTCTTGACACAGGTAGTGGTCCTATCCCATTCAGAAAAGCACATGTTTATAAAACAGTGAATAACTCATGCTTAGTCCGATGTCTGTGGAAAATTCGGCAGCACCTCCCCGCATTTCTCCAAGTACACCACATCGATTAGGTGTTCTAACATTCATCTAACCTTGCTCAGGAAGGTTTGACGGATGTTAGAACACCAGATCTGTATGCACCCAGAGAAACACACGAGAACGTGTACCAAATATCCACGACATAGAACATAAAGCATGAGTCAAAATACTGTTTTATAAACAATTAGCTTTTCCAAACTGTCCAAACTGGACATCCAAAGGCTCATTACAAGGCATTACCTTGTAATGAGTACCTTTGAACGGGAACTAAGGGTTTCTATGCATGCATGTGTTCAGAAATTGATAAGATATGCAAGAATCTTTCCGAAATATCAAAACTACAGAATGATCGTTGCATATGTTACCAATTCCACATTAAATAGAACTCGTTGGCAACGAGTTGAACCATCTCGTTGCCAATGGACTTCTCAAAACAACAATTAATATAAAGAAGGCAGGGTTTGTAAACAACGAGTAATTGAACCATCTCTGGGCAACATGGAGTAATTATGGGATGTACAAGGGCTAATTAGGGCTAACTGGGTTATTAGGGTTAATTACGATTATTAATTATAGCTGATTAGGGTTGATTAGGACTAATTAGGGTTATTTAGTCCTAATTAGGGTTTAATTGTGCCGAGTAGTGATGATTAGTCCTAATTAGGGCTAATTGGGCTTAATTGGGTTATGTTAGGGCTAATTAAGGTTAATGAGGGATAGTTTCGGATAATTATAGCTGACTAGGGTTGATTATGGCTAATTAGAGTTATGTAGTCCTAATTAGGGTTTAATTGTGCCAAGTAGTGCTGATTAGTCCTAATTAGGGCTAATTAGGCTTAATTGGGTTATGTTAGGGCTAATTAGGCTTAATTGTGCCGCGTGTCTGACACCTCCGGACACGTGTCCGACACATACCGACATGTGTCCGACGCCTTTGGACACGTCCACGAAGCCTCCGGACACGTGTCCGACGCCCACCGACACGCACCTCCAGACACATCGGCATACGTTAATTTGTTTTTTAAATGTCGGACACCGTCGATCAGACGTGCTGTCCGTGTCTGCGCTAACTAACAGGTATCTCAATCCAATTGGGTCCCATCCTCCGTCAACAATCTCAATTCCGACACCTCATATAGGGTGTCGATATGGTGTCCGATACGTGTCTGACACCTCCGGACACGTGTCCGACACATACCGACACGTGTCCGACGCCTTTGGACACGTTCCGAAGCCTCCGGACACGTGTCCGACGCCCACCGACACGCACCTCCAGACACATCGGCATACGTTAATTTGTTTTTTAAATGTCGGACACCGTCGATCAGACGTGCTGTCCGTGTCTGCGCTAACTAACAGGTATCTCAATCCAATTGGGTCCCATCCTCCGTCAACAACCTCAATTCTCAATTCTCAAATGCTCAATGCAATAAAAATTAACAAAAACCACACATTCAATCCAATTGGGTCCCATCCTCCGTCAATAATCTCAATATCTCAAATGCTCAATGCACAATTAACAATCTAAAATCATCAATTAATAATCGCAATTACTTCAAATGCACAGCTAATAACCTAAAATCATCGATCAATAATCACAATTCTAAAACGCACAATTAACAACCTAAAATTATCAAAGAAATGATCAATGTTCAAATGGGAAAAAAATGTTCAAAATTCACATATCCGATGCGCTTGAATTATTTCAATTTAGGGTTCGATTGTATTAGGGCATTCAATTTAGGGTTCAATTACTTCAATTTAGGGTTCAATTAGGGGGTTCTATTGATTCAATTTAGGGTTCAGTTGATTTGAGACATTCAATTTAGGGTTCAATTAGTTCAATTTAGGGTTCGGTTGGATTAGGGCATTTAATTTAGGGTTCAATTAGGGTTCGGTTAGATTGGGGCAATCAATTTAGGGTTTAATTAGGGGTTCAATTAGTTCAAATTAGGGTTCGATTCAATTAGGGCATTCAATTTAGGGTTCAATTACTTCAATTTAGGGTTCAATTAGGGGTTTCTATTGATTCAATTTAGGGTTCGATTGATTTGAGGCATTCAATTTAGGGTTCAATTAGGGTTCGGTTAGATTGGGGCAATCAATTTAGGGTTTAATTAGGGGTTCAATTAGTTTAATTTAGGGTTCGGTTGATTTGAGGCATTCAATTTAGGGTTCAATTAGGGTTCGGTTAGATTGGGGCAATCAATTTAGGGTTTAATTAGGGGTTCAATTAGTTTAATTTAGGGTTCGATTCAATTAGGACATTCAATTTAGGATTCAATTACTTCAATTTAGGGTTCAATTAGGGGGCTCTATTGACAAATTAACAAAAAATTGAACCTAAATTGACATACAAATCTAAATAATTCAGATAATTTAGGGCATGTAACCTAAATTGAAGACAAATTAACAAAAAATTCAGATAATTTAGGGCAATTGACATACAAATCTCGAGGTGGGTACGACGGCGCCGGCGTTGGTGGTGCGGCGGCAGTGGTGGTTTCCTTGCGCGGCGACAGTGGAGGCTTTGTGGCACGACCGGAGTGCAAGGCTTGGTGGCGCGGCGTCGGGTGGGGGACGGGAGTGTCGCCGGAGCTGGGTCGCCGTAGAGAAGGGTCGCCGGAGGTGAGAACGGCGGTGGGTGGGAGCAGATTTTCAGAGAGAGAACGGGGAGAGAGAAAGAAACCAGATCTAAATTTAAATGGAGGATCTTTAGCGACGGACTAATTCCGTCGCTAAAACTCCGTCGGTGAATGTCTTATTATAAAGACTTTTGCGACAGAATTTTTAGCGACGGTTTTATTCCGTTGTTTAAATAATTTTAAAAAAAAACTCAAAATTACTAATTTTATAAAAAATATTTAGCGACGGTAATTCCGTCGCTAAAGTCCGCCGTTAAAACTCCGTTGCAAAATACTATTACCGACGGTGTCTTCCGTCGGTAATAGTATTTTGCAACGGAGTTTTAACGACGGTATATTCTATCGCTTAAAGACATGTTTAGCGACGGAATACCTTCCGTCGCTAAAACTCCGTCGCAAAATACATATTTTCTTGTGGTGAGGGCAGCCATGGTGGCTGTCGTAGTTGTTTGCGGCTGTGAGGAGAGATAGAAGCATCCGTAACAGGCAATCTTTAGAGAGAGAGAGAGAAAAAAGAAAGTGGCAGCCATGGCTGTCGTGAGGGAGAAAAGTGGCTTGTGGGTTTAATTAACTTTGTGTCACTGTGTGTAAATGTGTTGAACAATGGGTTTATACATATATAAGTGAGAGGGTGTTAAAGGAAAAGCAAATAAGGGTGCATGCAGGAATGGAAATGGCAATTTGGGGAGAGAGGCAGCCTTGGAAGTGCTATGTATATATGTGTGTGTGTGTGTGTGTGTGTCTAGGTGTGTATAGTGGTGTTTGTGAGCTAGGTATGTGTGTCTGTGTGTAATTGGTGAGTGGGTGTGTGTGTGTGTGTGTGTGTGTGTAACATGTGGGTAGGTCATGTGTAATATGTGTATGTGTGTGTGCATGGAAATGAGAGTGTACAGGGAAGGGGAAAGATCAGCCATGAGGTGAGTAAGTTGCTTTGTCCTGGGTAATGTGCTTAGAGAAAGGAGGAAGATGGGTGACAGTGTTATGGGTCTCACCAGCAGAGGTGGTACACTATGCATGGACAGTTGTACCACCTGGCTATTAGTATTGCACGATTGTCCAAAAATTCTGAAAATTTATAGGATGATTTTTAGCACAATATTATAATTTTGTGAAAATTTGATATCGTATGTATTTATTATATTTTTTGTAAGTTCAGACTTATAAAAATCTTTTGGAGCCTTTAAACTCGTAAAATGTTTTGAAAAAATTAGAGAAATGTTTTTATAGGATAAGTAAGAACTCCGTAAAAAATTGATAATTTTTGGAGTTGATTATTAACGTTTTTTGTATCGCATTGGATTTTACAAAAATGAAAATTTTTAAAATAATTTTAATGCCTTTTAATTTTTGATTTTAATTTCAATAATTTTTATAAGTCTTTTAGAGCTGTTACAAAAATTATGAGCCTTTATTTCTAGCTAGAAGCAATTATGGCAATTTATTGATTTTTAGTGTATTTAAGAAAATTATTTTTAATTCAAAAATTATATGTTTGTCCCATATGCTATATTATGCTATAAATAATATTTAATGAATGATAAAAATATTTTTGGGATATTTTTGAGTCTTAGAGAGTGTGACAAATTTTGGGATAGATTGGCCGTGTGTGAAATCGCTTCGAATTCATCATTTATGGATAGAGAAAAGGATACGTTGTGGGTAGTTATATTAGGTTTATAATATATCAGTGTGGATAGTGTTCTGGTAAATAAATTGCCCGACCTAGGTTAATTCAAAGGATTTTAGGATCGCGGCCGTTGAGCAGTGCATACCTTGGACTGCGGTAAGGATTTCTATTCGAAACTTAATTCATCCATTTGTTCTCGTATGTTTTTCAAAATTGCTATCAAATTTCTTTGGACTCTGTTATATTTGTAATGAGAATTCGTTGTTTGTCTTTAATACCCTTTTCTTGAGCCTTAAGCATTTATGGAAATAATATTCGATGCTCTATTTTTATTTCTCGTTATGCATTGATTTAATCATTGTCTTATCTATTGTTGTCATTCTATTTATTGATGTGACATTTTGCATTGGGGTGTTTGGCGGGAGTTTATGTATATTGGAGGATTTGGTGTGGGCTAGTACCTTGACGGACTAGCTGGTGTATTGGTGTGGGCTAGTACCTTGATTGACTAGACGGTGTATTGGTGTGGGCTAGTACCTTATAGGACTAGTCGGTGTATCTGTGATTGATTGTTTGTATCGTATCCGAAAATCATATTGACATCTGATCGAATTAGTTATGATTTTTTTGAAACTCTAAATTATCCTTGAATTACATCTATGAATTGTTTTGTAATTTTTTTCCAATTGAGCGACCTTACTGAGCTCTCAACAGTGACTTCCTTTCCGTAGGTAATATCCAACAATAGATCGTATTGGGTGTGGAATAGATCCGAGCGAGGGAAAGAGAAATTTAGTTTTAGCTTTGGTCCTTAGAACCCCTGCGTGGGTTATTATTGTTATTTAAAACTATTGACTCGGAATTGATGTTTCAATTATGACAGTACATTTAGAGTATTGTCTTATTCGATGTTTTAGTAGCTCTGACAGATTGATGACATTATTTACTTAAGTTTTGAGGATGTTATTGTCTTAGAGTGAAAGATCGAGCGAGTGTTAACGTTCCGAAAATTCTGGGATGTTACAGTTGATATCAGAGCTTGGGTATATGATTTTGTAGACTTTAGAAGCAAGTGAGAGAAAGCCTAAGTTTCAACAAGAGAGTTAGGAAATTTTTTTAGTGATTTAGATGAACCCTAGTAGTGGCTAGATATCAAAGTGCTCACTGAAAGGATAGTGATTACATCGTTTGATTTGAGTGCTTATAAAAATTGGCTAATTTTTTTTTATTTTTTTTAGGATGAGTAAATATATCTGGCTGGTTGGGTTATGAAATCCTAGTTTATAATCGAAATATTATAGTATAGTGAAATGATCGAACCTGTTATGGATGTTCTTGACTCATAATTTTGAAGGTTATGTGTTAGTTTTAGTGACATCTTCGTTTGGGAGTTACATACTAAGGGCAAAGTGGTTCGATATTTTAAGAAAGTGAAATTTCGAGGATAAAATTTTTATAAGTGGGGGAGAATGTAACACCCCAAATCTTTATATTTTCTAGCCAGTAATTTTTTTAGCGACGATATTCATACACATCATTTAGCATGGATTAGCGTAACAAATTTTATTGAAAACCTTTAGCAACACTTTTACTAACCAATACGCAATTTATGAAAGTTTAAGGGAGTTAAATAATTAAATTTAAAATTTGGACTGTTGATTAAACTGAAGGATATAATCTGATTTATTTATTTTTCTAGTCAACCCTCTAACTTTGGATAGAAAGGGCACAAAGGAGACAAATTAGGGAGAAATTATGTCTTGCCTTAAGCTATTTTCAGTTACAGAGAAAGAGCTCCTTGCTCTTTTGGTCACAGAGAGAGAGAGAGAGAGAGAGTGAGAGAGGAGAAAAGGGAAAAGAAAAGGAGAAATAGAGGAAGAGAAGATGGGTTTGTGCTTGTGAAAGGAAGAGTTGAATTTGCAGATAGTGCTCCGGTAAAGTTAGCGACATTCTCGGTAAGCCTCTTGAAAATCTTCAATGTCTTTTGTGCATAGTTGTAGCATATAGGTTCAATATGTGTGCTTTTATTGGCTGATTTTAGTCTGAAAAAGGGGAGGGAATTCGTAGAGAGGGCAGCCATGGTGGTTGCCATAGTTGTTTGCGGCTGTGAGGAGAGATAGAAGCATCCGTAACAGGTTATCTTTAGAGAGAGAGAAGAAGAAGAAGTGGTAGCCATGGCTGCAGTGAGGGAGAAAAGTGGCTTGTGGGTTTAATTAACTTTGTGTCACTGTGTGTAAATGTGTTGAACAATGGGTTTATACATATATAAGTGAGAGGGTGTTAAAGGAAAAGCAAAGAAGGGTGCATGCAGGAAAGGAAATGGCGATTTGAGGATAGAGGCAACCTTGGAAGTGCTATGTATGTGTGTGTGTGTGTGTGTGTAGGTGTGTATAGTGGTGTTTGTGTGCTAGGTATGTGTGTCTGCGTGTGTAATTGGTGAGTGGGTGTGTGTGTGTGTGTGTGTATAACATGTGGGTAGGTCATGTGTAATATGTGTATGTGCATGTGCATGGAAATGAGAGTGTATAGGGAAGGGGAAGATCAGCGGTGAGGTGAGTAAGTTGCTGTGTTCTGGGTAATGTGCTCAGAGAAAGGAGGAAGATGGGTGACAGTGTAATGGGACTCACCAGCAAATGTGGTACACTGTGCATGAATAGTTGTACCACCTGGTTGTTAGTATTGTACGATTGTCCTAAAATTCTAAAAATTTATAGGATGATTTTTAGCACAATATTATATTTGTTGTGAAAATTTCATATTTTTCTTACATCGTATGTATTTATTATATTTTCTGCAAGTTCAGACTTATAAAAATCTTTTGGAGCCTTTAAACTCGTAAAATGTTTTGAAAAAATTAGAGAAATGTTTTTATAGGATAAGAAAGAACTCAGTAAAAATTTGATAATGTTTGCAGTTGATATATTATCGTTTTCCGTATCGCATTGGATTTAACAAAAATGAAATTTTTTAAAATAATTTTAATGCCTTTTAATTGCAATAATTTTTATAAGTCTTCTAGAGCTGTTACAAAAATTATGAGTCTTTATTTCCAGCTAGAAGCAATTATGGCAATTTATTGATTTTTAGTGTATTTAAGAAAATTATTTTTAATTCAAAAATTATATTTTTATCCCATATGCTATATTATTTTATAAATAATATGAACAATAAAAATATTTCTGGGATTTTTTGAGTCTTGGAGAGTGTGACGAATTTCGAGATAGATTGGTCGCGTGTGAAATCACTTCGAATCCATCATTTTCGGATAGAGAAAAGGATAGGTTGTGAGTAGTTATATTAGGTTTATAATATGTCAGTGTGGATAGTGTTCTGATAAATAAATTGCCCGACCTAGGTTAATTCAATGAATTTTGGGATCGAGGCCGTTGAGCAGTGCATAGCTTGGACTGAGGTAATGGATTTATATCCGAAACCCAATTCATGAATTTGCCTCGTATGTTTTTCAAAATTGCTATCGAATTTCTTTGGACTCTGTTTTATTTGTTATGAGAATTCGTTGTTTGCCTTTAATACCCTTTTCTTTAGCCTTAAGCATTTATGGAAATCATATTTGATGCTCTGTTTATTTCTCGTTGTGCATTGATTTAATCATTGTCTTATTCATTATTGTCATTTTATTTATTGACGTGACATTTTGCATTGGGGTGTTTGGCGGGAGTTGATATATATTGGAGGATTTGGTGTGGGCTAGTACCTTGACGGACTAGCCGGTTTATTGGTGTGGGCTAGTACCTTGTAAGACTAGTCAGAGTATCTATGATTAATTGTTTGCATCGTATCCAAAAATCATATTGACATCTGATCGAATTAGTTATGATTCTTTTAAAACTCTTGAAAATTTATCCTTGAATTACATATGTGAATTGTTTTGTAATTTTTTTTCCATATAGCTCTCAAAAGCTCACTCTCCTTTGACTTCCTTTCCGTAGTTAATATCCAACAATAGATCGCATTGGGTGTGGAGTAGATCTGAGCGAGGGAAAGAGAAATTTAGTTTTAGTTTTGGTCCTTAGAACCCCTGCGTGTGTTATTATTGTTATTTAAAACTATTGACTCGGAATTGATGTTTCAATTATGACAATACATTTAGACTATTGTCTTATTCGATGTTTTAGTTGCTCTGACAGATTGATGGCTTTATTTACTTAAGTTTTGAGGATGTTATTGTCTTAGCTTGAAAGATCGAGCGAGTGTTAACGTTCCGAAAATTCCGAGATGTTACATAAAGACCCACTAAATAAGAACTCAAATTGCCAGCTAAGAAAATGTCACATAAATAGTAAATCTTATACACCAAATTCCTAAATTAACTTTTAGTTATGCAAGTTCAAACAATATTTTAACCGTGAAAAACATTACTATGCGATCCCAAAGTAATCATCAAATAAACTAATAACTCTGCAAGTTTGTTATAACTCTGATAGCAATCACAAAATGGAGGCCTGCACAACACAAAAGCAATTCAAAATAGTGGCATCAAGAGAATTGGAAAAACAAAAATGGGAATCCATATAATGTTGCGTTGTTTAATATATTGAAATCAATAAAAGTGTGAAACTGACATAGATGCTGAAATCAAAAGAATTTTCAAAAATCGATAATGCATATCACGCAACAAAAGAGGGGACTTGAACCCGTACGCCAAAGATAATAAAAGTAAAGGAGGAGGAAGAAAAATAAACTACTGATAACAATGTACTCATGATTGTTTAAAGGATATAAACCAAATTTAATGCTGGATGTGTAGGGGTTCAACCTCCTCTTTAAAAAAATTGGTTCAAGTAACATAATCTCGAAAAAAAAAACTTTATAGAGTTAGAAAAATAAAAATGATATCAAGAGAATAAAAATAGCACGATAACATCAAATTATTCAATTTTTAGATTAAGAAAGCACCCATGCAACGAATATGCGCAGCGGATGTGAGGATGAAGGTATAGACTATATTACAAAAATGTTGGTCAAAGCTAAAGGATAAAAGCTAAACCAAATAAAAACAATATTTCAATCTGCATGTAATTATTTTTTTTGGCATTAAAAGGAAAGGAGTCATTTGACCTTATGGTCAAGCAAGGTTATAGACGAAATAAGATGGAGAATACAAATATAGTATGTGTGGCACAGTGTAAAAATATCTTTGTACTCCATCACTACAAAAGAAAAAAGTCCTAACACCGCAAATGGTCAGTCCTGGTATACAGTCGTGCGAGCCTGGCATGCAAATCTAGCTAGTAGTTTGGCTTCCTTCAAAATATGCGATGCAGCTTTGTCAATAGTAAAGTGATGGTAGCACGTTACTAAATGGCAAAAGTCATAGATGATAGGTGCCACAGTATCCAAGATATCGTTAGAGTCGACTAGCTGAGTAATAAGAACTGGAGACTCAATTAAGAGAAGAATATGTAAAAAATTATGTTTCAGAGCCCATGAGGAGGTTAAAAGTAAACTATGGGCTCAAGCAGTATAGATATCTGATGATAAAGTGAAAATGCTGCCGAGGCATAACGACAGTTGAGATAGTAACAAGACAAACCAATCCCAACCCGCATGCGATTTCTATCAAAGCAAGATGCAAGACGCAATGTGATAGTGTGTCTATATATGCAGTACAATCCACAAGTTTAGAAAGAACAATGACTGGGCCTTGAGGCAAATGATCAGATATAAGGTTAGCCTGGTTTAGGCATGCCTGGGTCGGGGAAAATAGTTTTTGCTAAAGTTTTTGTTAGTGTAGCAAGAGATATGGCTAACAAGTGTACGAATTTGAGGGATTATAATCAAAGGGTTAAAGGATGTATTCCTAAAAACAAAGTTACTCCTATGAATCCAAATGTACCAAACTGTTGCAAAAAAATATAAGGCAGCAAGTGAGTTAGTGCGGTCAGAGGGTTCGGTAATCCAGGCTATAAGCCATTCAATTCTAGGACCATCAACATCATCCGTATGAATTCCTAATGGTTTGGCAAAACAAATTGGTCGCACCCTTGGACATTTTATGAAAAGATGTGTAACATCTTCTGGGTGGGTATTGCATAGCGAACATAAATCACAAGGTATCATCTAAAGACGTTTAAGATGAGAGTATAACGATAGCCAATCCCAAAAAAGTTTCCAGATAAGGACACAGATTTTTTGTGGTATTAGCAGCTTCTAAATTTTTTGCCATACGCTTGCATTAATCATAATAGGAGGGTAAGACCTTGATCGACATGCATCAAGGGCCAGGGCCTTGCATGCATATAATATGTTGTAAGCCGAGGCAACACTAAAGTTTCCATGCATAGTCGCTCCCCACACTTGTTGGGGTCTACAAAATCATGTTGAGGTAGATGAATGGCCAATATTGTGTCCACGACAATAAGCTTCCAATCAAACGGTGATTCCACTGGCCATTTTGTATAAGATCACATACTCTGTTTACACCAATGATCGGTGCAATGAGTAAGGGAAGTGACGGCCGAGGCCGAAGTGGAATCCAGTAGTCAGTCCAAATAGATATGTGTCAATCATTACCCATTTGCCATCGAATCCCCAACAAGGATTCCTTGCCAGCCACGTGAACAATTACCTGATGATCGAGAGATAAGGAAGTCCCTTCTAGTACAATATTTACGTGTCATAACCCTTATAAGCAGGGTGTCAAGCTCAGTAAAAATCCTCCATGCTACTTTAGCAAGTAGTGCTTGATTAAAAAGCCGTGTATCTTTGAATCGAAGTCTTCCTTTGTTCCGTGGTCCACAAAAGGCATGCCAATTGATCCAGTGCATTCCTTGTTGATGTTCATTGCCTGACCACCAGAATCTTCCTAACACCCTATCAATTTTATGGCATGTATGGACAGGAAAAAGGCATACCTACCTATGGTAGATAAGAAGAGAATTAAGAACAGATTTAATTAGGGTAGCACGCCCAAATTTATTGAGGAGGAATCCTTTCCATGTTGCACACCACGACTTGATTTTGTCCAATAATTCCCCAAAAAGTCTTTCTTCTTTGTCAGTATGTCTAGAGAGCCATTCAAGTATTTACCAAAATTGTCAGTCAACTTGAAGCCCAGTTGTTGTGCTATACCCATCGCTTCTATCCTTTAGAGTTAGGGCTTAGTGATTGAAGATTTATTGTGATTTAGTTGTTACCCGATTCCAAGCAGTATAGACCTAGGATGTTCTTAACAGTGGAGATTAATAACAAGTTAAGTTTTGTGACAATCATGGCATCATTAGCAAAGAAAAAAGTGATTGGGAGGGGATGGGGGGCTTCGAAGACCCACCTTGATACTTGATATACACCCATTTGTCTATCCCTCGGCCAGCGTAGTGGACAAAGCTTCAGCATAAAGGATAAATAGGTAAGGGGATAGAGGATCTCCTTGCATAAGACCACAAGTAGGCTTGAAGCGGTCGGATGACGATCCATTAACTAGAACTTCATAGAAACTGTTGATGCACTGCATAATTAAGTGGACCATGTGACCGGGAAATTTCATCTTGGTGAGAACTGCCTCTAGAAAAGTCCATTTCACACGATCATAAACCTTGCTCATATCCATCTTTATAGCTCCCAATATACCTTTTGATTTCTTAGTAAGCCAGATTTTGTTGGTCAACTCTTGGGCTGTGAGAACATTATCGGTATTAAGCCTTGAAGCACAAAAGCATTTTGGTATAGGGAGATAAGATGACCAAGACCCCCTTGATTCTGTTAACCAATATATTTGAAATGATTTTATACATTGTGTTGCAAAGGCTTATAGGTTTGAAGTCGTTCGGTGATCGAGGGTTCTTAACTTTTGGAATCAAGACAATGAAGGTTTCATTTGTCATTGAAAGCATGTAATCGGATCAAAGGAAAGATAGAACCACGGCAGTTATAGGTCTTGCCATAAAATCCAAACACTGTTGATAGACAAGTGTAGAAATTTCATCCCACCCAGGTGCCTTAAGCCGCTTGCTCTGAAAAAGAGCCCTTTGGACTTCTAAAGCGGTAAACATCTGTCTAGAAGACCAATCTATGAGTTAATGAGACATCAAGTTATTCCATCCAAAATAGATACAATAGGTGGCTGCCTAAATACCACAATCGGCGGGCCAAAAAATCTTTTGAAAGTGTCCAACTAGACAACGCTGGATGGACTGATGCGTATTGTGAGTGATACTGTTGTCATCGTAATTATAACTATTCAGTTCCATTTTCTTCGAATGATGGTGGATCTATGAAAGAATTTCGTATTGCTGTCACCATATTCTAACCATTTGGATGTTGCTTTCTAAGCCCAAAAGAGTTCCTCGCAATCCAGAAGCCATTGAAGTTTTAAATGAGCAAATTGTTCAGCAGATTGCGCTTCTAGATTAGGTAAAAGGGATTGTAAGTGGGTCAACTATTTTTGGGTGTCAAGGATGTGGGTATGTAAATTTCCAAAATACATTTTGTTCTAAATGACCATTTGTTTCATCATAGCCACACCCCAGCAACAGGTTGATGCCATGCATTAAAAATAATCGTTTTGGCCTTTGAGTGTTTAAGCCACATGGCTTCAAACCGTTTGGGCCTGGGTAAAAAGTGAGCTGTGGGATTAGTGTCCAAAAGCAACGGTGCATGATCAGAGGTTTGGATACCGAGGTTGGTGATAGTAGCAAGAGGGAACATCGTGGCCCACTCCAGATTTGCAAATACTCTGTCAATCTGCTCATAAATACAAGACTGGTCATGATGGTTATTTGTCCAAGTGAACAAGGGTCCCCCCCACTTCAAATCCATTAATCGCTGATAGTGCAGTAATTCTTCCAAAAAGAAGTGGCCAGGTGTAACAGAGGAATTGGTTCCAGTCTTATCAGCCGGTAACAACACTTGGTTAAAGTCACCTATCAGGAGGAGAGGGGAAGTGAGAGATGAGAGTTCCCTAGCAATTTTCTCCCAAGTCTGTTTCCTCTTAACCAAGGTGGGATGACCATAGATAAAACCCATTACCCAAGACATATCGCAAGCAACCTTGAATTGCACCAATATAAGATTTGGATCCAAGAACAGCACGACACCATCAAGTTCATCCGTCCATCCAACCCAGAGTCCTCCTTTAGTGCTGAAAACACCGTCCGGATCAACACCAATAGTAGATGAGAAACCTAGGTCCAAAACTTTAAGGTAACAAACTCCGTTGATTTTTTCATTTCATGTAAGAATATATAAGTGGGTTTATGAACTCGAGTCAATTTTAATGCTGCACAAATTGATAGGGCATGACCTATCCCACGACAGTTCCAGCTAAGATGTATCATTCTATGTGAAGAGGTCGTTGTGGGACGACACCCAAAACCTGCCTACCGGATAATTTCTTATGACAAACAAAAGGATTATCTCTAATCTATTGTGACCTTTTCAAATGAGAGGTTTTAACCAAAGGGATGCTAAATTCCAAATAGTCAGTTCATTCCTTATTAAGACAATCGTTGAAATATGGATGCAAGACAACATCTAGGGACGCGCGGCGTCTCTTAGGCCATGGTGAGAGTCCCTACCTCGGTCGATGTCTAGAATAGAAGCGCATCATATCAAATATTCCACCATCATCCCCACCTAATCCAAAAGATGTCCTAAAAAATCCCCCCATTTCTGCCTCTTAGCACAAAGCATGTCTTTTGTTTGCGATGTG